>JARKHS020026424.1:0-203121 GCA_030143305.2 Amblyomma americanum | reverse complement strand
AATAAAAATTTTCATAAGGCGAGTCTCATAATTCAATATAATTCCATATCGATTATATGGAGTCAGCACGGAGTGCATGGAGTAGTATGGACATTAAGGAAAGCGCGCATGGCAGCTTATGGACTTCATATACCTTCATGCAGATTTTATGGAAGTTTTATAGGTATTGTATAGAATGTATTTGAGCTCCATAGAAAAAAATGTATGGATATCAAAATATTTTTTAGTATCATATGACCTCCATAATCCTATAATTCTATACGAGCCACTCTTATGGAACGTTTCAGGTGGTGTGCGCAGAGCTTCAGTCACGTAAGATTAACGCATTGCCAATTTCATCTATGCTGTCACGTCCGCAGGCGGAAAACAGTCAGGCTAAATAAAATGGCAGAAAAACTTACCGGCAGTATTTCTAGCTGGAGTACGCATCTGCGTGTGATTTTTTTATTCAACAGTTCCTGAACTCACTTAGCGCTATTTCTTCCAAAAGAAGGCAGGCTTTTTGCACCGTTCAGAGCAGCATCTTGTAGAAGTCCACAAACCAAAAGAAGTGAAGTTACCGAGTCCTGTTCCGATTCGAACAGAATACTGCGCTAAGAAAAACGAAACAAACAGATAGAAGATAATTCTTCGGCTTCATTTCACACATGTGCGAAACGAAAGCAGGGTCATTTAACGTTTTTTCTGTTAAAAGTATAGCAGTCACAGCAATGAGGTGTAGCTAATAATTATCTGCTTTTACAGCAAAATAAGGATGCATGAAATACATAACTTTGAATGCTGGTGTATGGTTGGAAATTATAATAAAATGGCAGTAATGCACTGAAAAGATTCAGGAGAGGCCGGTAGCGCTTTTCGCAAATGACGAAAAGCATATTTTTGTCTGTCGCGTTAACGGCTGTTTAAGGAAGATTAACAAAACGATCGTGATTCTAGTTTTAACTAGTTGAATAGCGGGCACTTCTTTATAGCTCATTATCGGTTTGATTTCAAGCCAATGTAATCTGGGGCTAATAGTTAAATAGTTGCCTAGTAGTAAATGTTTTACACGACATTGGCTACTGTACGTGGTATCAACTTACACATGCCTTGAGCTATTGCGAGCACTTTTATTATAGCTGAGAGCTCGCCGAAAACTCTATACACACATGAACTTAGTGGTAACGCTCTGGCGAGATAGAAGCGGCGAAGAGCTGCAGCGCTGCGTCAGCTGTCCGTGCAACTGTTAGTACATCACAAAATGCGCCCATATAATCACATTTGGTATGTCGCTTTGAAGAGCACGGCTGTCCTAATGTGCAATTTACTAAAATTTCAAAACAAAATAAGCAATAAACAAGTTAGGATGAAGATTTTCTGACAGGCAAATCTATTTCATCTATTTTGGACAACCTGCGCACAAAATCCGCCGCAGAGCTGCTTTCGCAAACACAGTGTGCCTACCACAACGGTTGTAAAAGTGGCTGTTTTATTAGAGAGCTTTAACATACCGGAGATGTACTAGCGGAGTCGTATACCGATGCTTGTATGCAACGGGCACACGGTCACGCGCACTGATCCCGTCCGGCCGGTGAGTAGCACTGCGCATGCAGTAATGAGGTGTACGTCTACGCTATAAGGAACCTCGCTATTATTCATAGTCAACATGAGGCCCTCTGTTATATTAACCAAACACCTATTGATAATGATTGAGAAAAAAGTCAAGATTTTTGCTCGGTCACACTCTGGGGACTACCACTTTACGATTTGTTGCATTATAAACGCTGTTGTGAGGTGGGATTAATCTCCAAACCGTGACCGCTGCAAGGCAGTCAATTTGGAAAATTGTACTGTAGATAACCATGGAGGGATATTTGCAACATGTAAATCTTTAGGAAGAATATCAGGTTAAGAAAATAGCTTCAGATTATCGCCTGCTTGACTAGAAGAAATGTGTGAAGGCACTCGTTCCACGGCGAGATGTGTCACTGCTTCGATGTAGCATACACATGGACCTCAAGACCAACTACTGCACACTCTGCAAAGCTTCGCTACAGCTTCGACGTACTCATTTTCCGCCGTGGAAAGCGCTCACTCAAAGGGGGCGCTTGAAGAACAAGACTAGAGATTCATTCTTGTAAAACAGCGCGAACTACGAAAGGACAAGAACAAGAACAAGGACATTTTGAAGGTTATATCGAGTACAGCGACGCTGCAGCGATACCAAGCTAGAGCAATGTTGCTCTTAGAACAGGCATTTATAAAAATCGGCTGTCGACGTCTGACAGGCTACTGACTATATGCGTGACCGAGAGAACAACTTCTAAATACAGCACTGTGGATTTCAGGGAATGAGTTTGAAGCCAGCAGGGATGGAAGAAAGTTTGAAAAAGAAAAAAGCCAATTTAATCCTGTCGGGTATTTAGCTTCCACGCCGTCAATAGTATGGCGAACCAAAGCAAATTGGCAGCCCCATCGGGACGGTAGCAGATGGTGGGAGATGGATGGAGAGGAATGGTTGGGAAAGAAAGAGATAAATGGCTGGCGACGATGGAGAGAAATGGTTGGAAAAGACGGAGAGAAATGTCGCGGAAACTTAGACAGAACTGCGGATGAAATTTTGGTACGCTCTGTCGCTGTCCTGTACTGTGAAACGTACTCTGTTGCTGCCGAGCACTGATCGTTGCTTTTTGAAGTGGAAAAAAAGGACTTAGAAAAAAAGACTTAGATATGCACCTAAAAGAACAGGACTTAAGAGTGCGTGGCGCCATCTGTCCTTTCACTACTTTCTCTTTCCGTCCTCCTTAATGGGAAAGTTTTAATCAAGCACCACAGGCCAACTGCGTTATTCCTTACGCTTACCTCTTCACAACGGAGTTTTCCTAACCACTCCAGACGCATTGCGGAAATCTGCGCAATCTGTTCTCGTGACCCCCCGCGAGTACATGGCAGGAACTCTGATTAATTATTCACAAGCACGAACCAATCAACTGAACTGCACCACCAGAAAACCCCCGCTTATGGCGAATTATACGCTCCGCCGGAGTGGCGTTAGGAGGCCCGATTTCTTTTTTACCGATCTGCTGTGTTTTTTTTTTATAACGCTTCGGGCATAACGCTACGTTTGAGCGGCTTAGAGAGCAGAGCCGCGACGCTTTATGAAGCACTCAGGAAATGCACGCGCCACGACGGGGTCACTGGGATATATTGGTTCAAGGCTGTTGTGAGGAAATTACGAATGCCGCCAAGCGTCCTTGAAAATGTGGTAGAAGCGGGCACCTTGTCCAGAGGGCGGTAAAAATTTGTGCATTTTGACCATGATCGCTTCAGAAGATGTTAAATTAGCCGCCTACCTTTTTGCAAGCTTAGTAATTTTGCAGTCCAATGCAATGTAGAATGTATTAGTCATTGCATGTATTCTTGCTTTTTAGTGCCTCAGTAAAGTGCTATTCGAAAGCATCGTTGCCTTTCTTCGCTGCGGCCAGAAAATGCGAGATCCTGTCTTGGATAATATTCTGTCCGCAAGGCAGCGCTCTCTACTTGCGCACACAAATGTCACGTATTCAAACCTAAAAAAAATAATATCAGCCGTCACAACAGGAAACACTATGCATCTACCGGAAATCGCGCATTCACGCTTGCACGCTGCAAACCAACCTGTTGTTTTTAGCTTACACTATGTCTTTACTTATGTCTGCGTACGCTGTATCAAAATTTTCTTGTATTGAAGGATAGGCTGCTTTTTTAGACCTTGTCAACCGGTCTCCAAATCTCTCTACAACCTTTTGATGGTAGGTTGTCAGCGGCGAGGTCAAAATAGCTGCTGCAAGACTGTTTCCGCCTTAATTCAGTGCGGCAACTTGTATATGAGAACTGGCTTAACAGTCATGGGTCTTTAAAGATAACGGAAATGACTGTCTTTAAAAATCAGTGAAAGACCCGGTAATTGCTGTCAATTATTTCGGCGCTACTGAGATGCTTGTACACTAAGCCCTATACAAGTCTGATGCAACTTTCAGCCCTGTTGCGCAAGGAGATATTGCAAGTTGCCAGTTCAATCGAAGGTTACTATTCCGGCCCCGTCATGCAACAGAACCGCCAGCACCTATAGAGAAAAAAAAAGTACTGACCTAGAAATGAATGATAACAGAACCAAGTAGCAACATTTATTGCATTTGTACTGACGAAATTGGCGGGAAACGTCCGTGTTTCATGGCTGATAAGTAAATCCTTGCGCGGAGTTACTTTTATAAAACACAATCTTACACTACCCAGAAAGTTGAAAAGAAAAGCGCAATGGTCGCCTCTTATTCGACGATTATAAGAAACCGGTTATGCTCTATTCTATGCTTAAGATGTGTCAGACAGCCTCGAAGACCTCGAGCGCTTCCATGATGCAAGCGAGATTAGCAGATTCCGTACTGTATAGCAGTAGAAGAGAAGCCACGGTGGTTGTCGGGTAACGTAGCTTTCCAGCATCCATGAAAATGCACCAAGATTTAGGACGGTGTACAGCGGTCAGCATTTGCACCCCATTCAGTGGCTCATTCACGACGTCATGAAACTACGTCAGCGGCTCCTTGATTTAATTGTCTTGTATAACAAACGTGTTTTTCAAGCCGACGGCTCCGTTTTCTTATTAAGAGGAAGCGATGGAAGATCAGCACATGTTCCCTAATCTGTCTTTACGTTTGCATGAGAGAATAAAGCGTAAGATATATATGATTGTATTTTTCTACAAGAAAAGCACGAATATTGTTTCTCTTTCTGCAGCTAATCTGAATGTCGTTGACGTAATGAACGCCGCTTTTGGAAGGCTCTATCTTACATTAAGTGTGTTAGGGCGGATACTTGGGCAGGTTGGTACACCTTAAAGAAAGAAAAACTGCGCAGAAACCCAGGGCGAAGAGAAAATTATCACCTCGTTTTTATTCTATCGGATAGAAAGGGCGACTGCACGGTTTTCTGTAACGGATTCATTGAAAGACAAATTTTGTGGCCAATAAATCTAATCTCCTTCGCGTTAAACCTAACCGGACCTCTCAAGAAAATCGTTGAGTTCATTAACGCTTCATTGTCAGTCTCCACAATCTTCGAGGCGCGAAGAGAAGCAGATAGGCTCTGAGAACTAGTCTTTGGTGAGAGGAAATCATCTTAACAAACCTACGATGAGACTCGCGGCACGAGGAGCGGTTAGCAAAAATGTGCAGAGTCCGGGGAGCGTCAAGTGATGCTAGCTTAGTGTCCGGTACGACAGCTTTCAGGGAATGACCAAGCGGCTTATGGCTTACCAGACCTTAGCGAAAACAGTTACACCGCTGTCGCGCTCTGCTGCATACACGAAAAATTCAACGAAACCTTAGCGGCTGCTACTAGGAACACAGTGATGGAAAGCTTGTTGGTGCTTGTGAAGATTTCAGTCAGGAGAGTTGCTTATTTCAGCATATGCTTCTATTCTCCATAAATGGGATGTTTTATATAGAGAATGAAAGTGCATAAAATTTAGAAAACTGCTTCTTAATTTAATAACCATGGCCGGCAAAACATTCTAGCCCAACCAGATCTGCCAAGAAACATGTTGAGAAGGATACTACAGAAGGAGCAGTAGCTAGCGTTCTCATTTTTCTAATTATTGTGACTGAGAAGCCGAAACAAAAGCGGATGACATGGCTAGTATCCGGAGTATGATTCAGGTGGTTATTTATAATAAGTAATTTTTTATATTTTGTAGTTGTCAAAAGTGCCAGTGAAAGTGTTTTAAAATTCAATAAACAAGCTGCTGGGCTAGGTTGTTTTGCATCGGCTATGAGCAGCGCAAAGCCACAAGGAGGGCAATAAACGTCTACAGACGAGTGCTGAACAAGAATTTTTATTCTTTCAATTTGCATATGCTGTCAATTTGCAATTTCGCATAACTTAATTATGCTTTATATCACAAAAACTGCAGTTTACAGCTGTGTTCGGCAACGCTGCAGCCTTTATTTTTAGCCTGAAAGCGGTTCACAAACATTATGCTATATTCTACCAATGTCCTTTATAGCGGCAGAAACTGTCTTTTGAAAATATTCTCAGGTTGATGCCTTGAGCGGCGAATATATACCACTAATATTTGTACCCTTTCTTTTCTGGCTTTTAGTTTAGTTTACACCGCAAGAAAAAGCCAGGGTGGTGGCGCATGGAGGAAAAATACTAATTTCAACGGCGCTGCTATTCTCCATAGGGTTTATGGAAGAAAGCTCCTTGTTAAGAAACACTGCAGGAAACTTTGTTCTGGATCGCATGCGCCAAAGGTTTTTCGCAATGGCTTGCGTAAGCGAGAAACTAAGCGTGAAAAATGCTGCGAGTTTGAAGCCTGAAGAACGGCTGTGTTGTATTTTTCCCTATGACATCGAAAAATCCTGCTTTCACTAAGACAACTTGCGCTCGTTGTCAGCGCGGATAACGAAGAGAATTTTGTTGAAAGTTCGAAACAGTTGCGGGGTCCCACCTGGCCGCATTGGAAACAATAAATTAACTAGCAGAGGTCATATAAACGGCGTTCAGAGGTGCGCGGTGCGGTTGCATGAAAACCGTTCGGGGAGGAGTACGAGCTCAATGAGGTGAACGGTGAACGACGCAATTACTCGGTTGTTTGCTGTGTGCCTAGAACAATATCTCATCACAATCAAAATAAGTTATATTCGGACTGCTCAGATTCGTTTTTCTTTTTCCACCATTTCTGACATCGTGAAGGCCCCGTTGAAATGAGGTGGAAAATGTTAGTTTTTGGGCTTTGCGAACCGTTTCGTATGGCAAGGCCGAAAAGTGCGTTTGAGCCGCACACAATACAAAACAAGCTGTAATATTTGTTTCTTCGGCAAATCATGAGTGTTTATTAAAAATAAATGCTTCAGAAGTGGTATGTGACAGACGCACGGAACATACGCCGCATTGTCTGTCGCATGCGCTGGCATGTATTCCTAATATGTATTTGCTATCAGTTTTCAGTGCTGGATTGAACAATGCGGAAGAGCCCACATTTAACAACCCGGGAGAATGTTTTCAGGTGTTTTGATAAGAACGGATCTGAAGTGAGGTGGCTAGCGTTTATGTTGTACATAAAAAGGAGACATAATTGGTGCAGTTTCCGCTATATGAATGTCTCAAACTGCCATGCTAAAAGTAGATTTACTTGGGGCAAATAATCATCTTTGCTCCTTCCTATACTGCTTATTAGAAAGAAACTTGTGCTATGATTATGCTAGATGAGTGGGTCCGCAACACTATAGGCGTATGAAAAAGCTATCTGTTGGATAATATGGCATGAGCCAAATTTTAAGAAGATATTCTGCATTCTTATGGACTTGGGTGTAAATTGCCAGACTAAATTTTCCAATTTGTTACTGCAGTTAAAAAAAAAGCCCTTTGAATAGCTTTCATTACCTAACTGCATGCATGTACCGCAATATACTTGTTGTCGTGATGCTATAAATAGCCTGCTTTTTCAAAAAAAATCTTTAATGTGAATCTGCTGCGTTCTTGGGAGTTAAAAATGCGGGGCATTTTGTCACATACAGCTTCAACACACTGGGTCGAATTTGCGAAAAACTTCCATTTTGCTAGCTAAAGGATTCTGCGTAGCTTATAGCGAATGCATTGCAAGAAAAGAAGCCAGAAGAGAACCTGAAGACATGACGATCTCTAACTGTGGCCTAGTTGACGTACTCCCTGTAGTAATTATCAGCATGGCAATGCCACTGGACCAGAGGGGGCTGCCGCTGACTTATTAGCGGCGCAAAATAAACATCGCTTATCTGTATCTATAGCTGCCTGTAGGTTAGATTCGGCGCATATGAAATGGGAGTTCCGGAGGCAAGCAATATATTGCCGCGAATATTTGCAGTGTTTGTTCGTTTTTCAAATCTGCCGCCACACCACCTTATCACTTTCTTAGCGACGCAAGACGCGTCTAGATTTATCTCGATTGATCGCAGCCAGGCAGAGTTAATTCTACGTTGTTCCGGAATGTTCTAGTAACTTTGCACGCTTTATCTCCAAAGTTCGCTATCAGCTTTAAGTTGAGCACGGCCAACAGCGGCGGGCATTCTGTTCGAAGACCGCCGAGCACTCTTGTCGCTTCGCCGCCGCCGAGTGATTCAGTCCATTTTTGGTGCAAGTCAGCCCAATAAACAGTTTTCTTTTAGAAGACCCTTTCGTCCGTCTTCATCGCTGCTTTGACTGCGGTCACCTCTACGCGACAATATCTGCGAACAGAAAGGTAAAGAATAGATCTGCCACCAAGCCTAAATTATTATGCTGCATAAGCATCGCAAAAAAATTTCGATTAGACACAGGCGCCTCTGCGGCTCAGTCGCGATGCCTGTTCGGCTACTAGTTCGAAGTTTGTGGCATCAAATTTCGGCTGCGTTGGTCGCATTTCAACTGAAGTGAAAGGCAAAAGACGCCCAGCTTCTCTGTAATGTCAGTGCAGGTTAAATAACTGTAGTTGGTAGAAATTAATCTTCAGCCTTCACTACGGCCTCCAGCATATCTCACGTGCAGTTTGAGAAAGTTAAATCCTCCTTGCCAACATATTCCAGCTGCACTGCGCGATGTCAGTGCACGTCAAAAATGGCAGTGGCTTAGCTCGGCTATGCCAGGATATACGTAGCGAGAGGTACGTTTCCCTGGCGGAGCTCTTTTTTCGGAAACTCGAATAATGTGATCAGTCACACGACGGGCCTTAAGTTTCTCTTCTGATGGTTCCCGTTCACTGACGCCTTCCATAGGCTCCATCTCGGCGGCTATGCGCCGCCTATTACGCTCGACAGTCTGGAAACTCTCTTTGGCAAGGCGTTCCTCTCTCTGTTCGGGCGTCTCCGCTGATCTCTTTGCATTCTGACGGTCATTCTCTCTTTGTTGAGTAGCAAACTGCCAGGCGACAACATCGGGATAGGAAGAGTTAATGTTCTCTTGTCTATACCGCCGTTTAGCAGCGGCCGGAGTCTCCTTCTCTGCATGCATGTTAAACGTTGCGATACAGACGCCCATTACATCTCCGCCTTTTATACGCAATGCTACGCATGCGACGTGCGGTTCGTGTGATAAAGCGGCGTGCGTAGAGGCGGCGACGAAGAACGCGGCACAGCTGTGGGGTCTCTTTGGTTAGGATGGTATCGGCGCATGCGCACAACTGCTCACCCACGCGGCGTCACGCTCGGCTCCAACGGTGGAGCTGGCTCGCCGCACCTTGCTCCTCTCCGGTTGCCATGGTAACGACGCGTGCGCACAACTGGCCACTCTCTTGCACCGCGAAATGCTCGACTGGTAGCCCAGTGTAGCTCTCGCTACAAAAAAGCCCAGGTGGTCTAAATTTCAGCAACCCTCTACTACGGCGTCCCTCATAGCCTGGGTCGCTATGGGATCTTAAACCCCCTTCAACCAACCAAACCAAACTAACAAGAAACCGCATCAAAGCACCATTGCAAGCCAGGATTTGAGCAGTCAGTTCTCTTTAATTTAAATCAACGTTGTGTCATCGCTCCATACAATTATCTCATTACTTTTTTTACTTGAAATGACACTCCACTCGTCTCTCTTTTTCCACGCGAGTTCGAAAACATTGCATGTTTCGATGTTTCGGCACTCGTGCCTTCTCTCCATGCGGCGACTGTTCTGTGTTTTTGTGTACCTACTTTAAATAGAGCATTCTTTTAAGTTAGTGTTTCCAGGTGCGCGAATAAAGACGAGCCCGGGTATGTTGAACCTGGCTATCTCGAATTACTGCATATATCAAGCTCCCAGAATGCGAACTTAGATATCCTGTGTAAAAGTATAGGAAAATCGCGCAGTAAATCGAACTCCAATTTCGTCGGTATTTCAATACAATAGCTGGGCGGGCGATTTGGAGATATGTGTTAAAATTAACAAATAATTTAATTTTGAACCTGTATCAACAACTCCCCCGCCTAGCTATTATGTTAATTTCATTTCTAGTACAGCGGGTACCTCTATGTATCGACTGCACGCCCCGCCCCTGTCATTGGTGCTTCTCTGAACGGCGCTCTTCGGTCACATTGCGCACGACTAGAAGGGTCTACTGCACAACCTTTAGCACCTGCTACCAGCGCTAGTGTGGTGCAAGCGTGTGACGAAGTGAGCGGAGACTGCTTGAGGGCCTTCTTCGATTTCTTGTACTCAGAAGTTTCCATGTTATGCGATGAAGCCAACCTAACAACGCCTAGAGGCGATGCTGGGTAGGCATAGTTTGTCTGGGCGCCGAAGGTGTTGCCAAAAGCAACTCTAACTTAATTTCAATGAACGATTGTTCTGTTTATAGTGTTCTGGCAATGGGATTAGCTACTTTATAGTATGCAGACGCTAGTTCTAGAAGACAGCCCGTTGCAGCTTCGACGCAAAGTTGGCTACTCTTAGAAACCCGCAGAAAGCGGTGCGCCGCCAACACGCCGCCTGGTGCCAAGTTTCAGCAGAAAGCCCGTCACTTGCGTGGTGTATTTTTGCCCCTAGGTTACAGATAATCTTATCGCTATCATGCATATTCGACTTCACCGATATATTAAATCTTTTCGTGATCCTCTTCGAGTAAGAAATTTCCGGATTGAACTGTAAAATGTTGGCCCACGTCAAAACAATGCTTCAAGCGCAAGCCTGTGCAATATTTGAATAAAAGATACTTCGGTTTGTCTACTTGTTAAAAGCGCACGTTCTTTGCGACCTACCTCGGTTAAACAAACCTATCGAACGTGAATCTCCAGCAGTGAGTTCTGTGGAAGGGTGAGTAGGCGTCGATCAGAGGCCAAAAGTAATTATACACGCCGTTCCAGCTACCAAGGCAAGCTTGCGACTATTCTTGCTACAGACTTTCCTAAGAAGAAGGCGGCCGGTTCTTATTTGGTTTCTCAGCTCGATAACGACCCGCGGAGTGAATGCTCGCAGTAAAACCCTCACCTAGAATGTTTTGCAATTTATAGCGCTCTACTGCGTTACCCGCAATTGGGACGGACGTAAGCATTGGGTCAAGTGCAGAACATACACGTCTTGCGCGTACTACACTCTCCGTTCAATGCGCTCGCCGCTCGGAAACTCTGAGAATGTTTAGCAGCCGTGCTTAATTAAAGCACGGCGAAATGGCTGTTCAGTCTGTGATGATGGTGAGATCATCTGCGGTCCTCAGTAATGGAAATTATTGTTTTCCGCTCTGATACTTCTGTCCCATAAAGCACAAATATTAAAAAAACTTGGTATGAACATTGCGTTGCACCTCCAAATCATCTTCAGCATCCACAAGAGGAGGAAGAGGAAGAGGAAAGGCAGGGAGGTTAACCGGAAGAATAATCGGTTTACTACCCTGCCCACGGGGAAAGGGGTGAGGGGATAAAAAAGAAAGAGAGAAAGTAGCAGAAAATTGAAGTCACTATGAAAAGTCAGCGTTCGTTAAAGTCACAGCCTATCGTGCAGGCCACAAGTTCGCTCGAAGCGGCGCAGTGCCTTGCAGAACCTCACCGCCGACGATCGCCGCGGCCAGTGGCCGATATTCTTCATTTCCGTCAGTGGGCGTGGGTCTAGACGCTCCATCGCACGGCAGAGAGAGTGCCTTTCGGCGCTGTAGGCAGGGCAGTCACAAAGCATGTGGGATATAGTCTCGTCATACCCGCACATGGCACATGCAGGGCTATCAGCCATACCGATTAAAAACGAGTAATGGTTGGTGAAAGCTACACCAAGCCACAGGCGACACAGCAAAGTTTGTGCCCGTCGTTGTAGCTTGATGGAAGCCGGAGCTTCAGATCTGGGTCCGAGGAATTTAAACGTGAAATGGAAAATTGGCCAGAATTCATCGCGGCAAGCGTGATGTCCCACGCAAGTGCGCGAAGCCTACCCGCTGCGTCTGATCTCGAAATGGGGATCGACACAAAATCGCTGTCGTGGTGAGCAGTTCGCGCGACCTCATCCGCGCGGTGATTTCCTGCTATGCCGCTGTGCGCCGGTAGTGATTGGTAGGTAATGTCGTGTCCTTCATTTATGGCACAGTGATGCAGTTGTGGGATTTACGAGACCAGTTGTTCATGGTCTCTACGCCGAAGAGAAGCTTGTAAGCCAGGGAGGGCAGCTTTGGAATCGGTGAAAATAGACCACTGCTGAGGGCGCGGCTGATTGGTGTGTTCAATGGCGACACGAAGAGCAGGGAGTTCTGCACCCCTCGGAGAAGTCTAGTGAGCTATCCTAACTCTAATTTCTGTAGTGCTTGCGGGCACGACCACGGAGCCCGAAGAACTGGTAGGGTTCACTGAGGCGTCGGTGTAGACGCGCACCCGGTTTGCACGGCGCTCATGGAAATATTCAAGAGTGACTTGTTTTAGTTACTTAAGGTTTTTAATGAAATACGCATAGACGGTGAAAGTTTTACTAACCGTAAATTTCAACCTGCCGTCCGTGTTGAAGAAAGCTCAGGTGTCATGTTTCATGATGCTTTCGTGCTTGAAACGCCGTTTTGCTGCATAACGTGATAGTATAATCTATGGAAACTGTATTCGTTAGGTTTCTATTTTTTTACATTTATCGCAAGTTTGCACCGCTTAATAAAGCAAAAATCACACTTTTCCCGAACCTGCGCCGCTGACGTGTGCTTCAACGGGCTGTCCAAACGCTCCGAAGCGTACAATGGGAGGGACGATAGGAAGCCAAGATATCGCAAGCGCGCATAAGCATGTGAAATTTGACAAAAAATAATTGCATACGGTTACACTAACACGAAAATTAGCTGCGGGTCAACTGTGGTGTATAGGTTAAGTAGACGCGGCTTGGCCTTTAACGTTGAGTGCGTTCCGCACACTGGAAAGGCAACGCGCCCACCGTGCGAGGTGGCGGTTAAATTAATCGTTGATTGCAAGAGGTTGGTCACCCAATGAACGCTGCGGCTTATTGCTGCAGTGGAGCGTGTCTACCACAACGTTGTCAGCGCTAATGCATGCAAGCCACATCTCTCACCATCGCCAGGTACCTGAAAGAGCGATTGAGGCGTCCACTGCCCCAGGAAGCCAGTTACGCGCCTTCATTTCCTCAAAATCATCAGAGTCTAGAGCGTTTTCAACGCTAACGCCAATTAACACAAAGAACGCCGACGGTCTATCGCTTCAGTGCCGCGTTTCTGCTACAACGTTGTGAATGCCAAACATACATCGGTGGACACCCGAACCGGTTTTGAGGGAAGGAAATGGCGTAGTGCCTGTCTCACATATATCGGTGGACACCCGAACCGTGCCGTAAGGGGTTTGACCTCTGGCTCACTTGAAGGTGAAAATCGCAAGCACCGCGAAATCGTTACGAGGTAGCGTAGTGAAGCTTACGCTTCAAAAACACAGCTGAATCCCGCTAAAAAGTTGGCGCGGTTAGCCGGAAGCAAGCCTCGTCGTCCACGGGCCGTTTGCGTTTAGCGGAAGAAGTCAGCGGCTGCTACGCATGATCATCGCTTACCGCGGACACTGAGGGGTCATTAGGGCCAGAGTGTCCGCCCACTTTCGATTACAATGTGTACTGGCATCGGCGGCTTTCATCTGACGGCGACACTCGGTTTGACCCAGCGACGACACGCTGCACGTTCGTGGCGTGCACTGCAGTATAGCTTCCATGCTGCGACGTTGTCTATAAAACTCCCAGAGCGCATCTATCACCGGGCTTCATAAACTGCCACTGCTATCTGCGGCGGTGTTGTCTGTCGTGCCACTGCCAATTGACTTCTTATAATACCTTTTACTGTATACATTTCACAGGTGGTTACTGCATCTTGCGTAAAGCTACTTTCGTTACCGACTGCCATGGTTTCACAGACCACACAAACGGAACGATCCCCGTGTCTTTATTTATTAGATTAGATGAAGAAGCATTCGTGAGTATTAGAGTGAGTCTACTGCATTTACAGCAGCGTTGTGGGCAATGTAATGGCCATTTATATACTGCGTGTCTCAAATGAGGGCGCCTAGGTACCATGCCTATTCACTTTTTGTGTGAGGTGAGAACCAGACCCTTTCAGTATAGTGAGCATTGGTCACTCTTTCTATGCTCTTTTGAAGAACTTTAATTTCGTGTCGATAGTAAACAATCAAACTAGGAGTTTGTGACATCCTGTGGTCGCTAAGTGCGTGTCAGAGGAACTACACAACATTTATGGTGGTGATAGCCGTTGCCACTGCATTAAAGGTCGATTTATTGGCATGCGTGTTTTGCTGAGTATAACTGGCATTCCGGCTAGTTGGTTGTACGCCACTGAGAACATTTGCGAGCGATGCACAGTTATGACAGGCGAGGGTTAAGAAGGGACAAAAAAGTACGGGCAACACGTTTAAGAGCACTTAACCGTTTGCCCTTAACCGTGATGCCTGTATAGTTTTTGTCCCATCTTAACTTTTGTCAGTCGTAACCATACAGCGCCCACAAATGCTCCCATGGTGCTTTATTGAATGCCCTTCAGGTATGCATGTCCAAAGCTGTCTGTGCGGGCGTGTGGCCTCACTATTGTCAAAACGGTCAAAACGAATGCTGATTTGGTCACCCCATAGCGTAAAACATATGACTCAGGTCTTCTCAAGCAAATTTTCTCAGCTTTGCCAACAGCAGAGCTACGGCTGTGCGGTCGTGTGTTGCTGGCAGATTCCAGGCGCTGTTCGTGGCCGTGCGGATCGCTATAGGTAGTTGTGTGAGCTCCCTTGTACATCGCTACGAATATTCGTGGCATTCCTTGAAGATGTTGTTGTTGTTGCCCTGAAGAGGATAATGGCGCATACCCACTGCGGGGGATTGGCCCAGACACAGGCGGCGATCGAAAGGTGCTCAAATCGGTAAAATTAAAACATTAATAAATTAAAATTAAAAATAAAAATGCAAATTTTTTGTTGAATTTAAGAAATCAAGCACTATGAGATTGGTTACTGAAAAAGAGAACGGGACTATCTGTGCCGTGTTTAGGAAGCTTCGGAGAATTTTGAGATGGATTTTGGGCACGAGTAGCCGGAACACCGTAGCGAACACCGGCGATTATTTCTTCGTCTTCGATGGCCCGTGCGCGCTGGGCTATGCTGGTGATGATAAATTTGGGCTGTGAACAGTGCTGAGCTCCAGGGGCGGGGTTAAGCACGACGACGCCTCGAAGTCGGGAAACGGGGTACAGACACCAGGCGCTGTAGGACAATGAACTACAGGGATGTGCCTCATCTGATGACTTCAAGTAAGAACCTACAGAGAGTACGCAACGTGTAATATGCATAAGGTGCAGGACGGGGGCATTGTGCACTCGCACTCTAAAGGCTTTCAAACATGTTCGCTACTTTTTTCATCTCGAATTTCGCTTGCTTAAAGCGAGAAATCCGCGTTAAGGCCGAAGGCTAAAAGCTGAAGTGGAGATTGCAGAAAGGAGTTTCTTCCTTGCAGGCCTTAGTAAAAGACACGAGCCGATATCCTTCCGTGCTCTGGCAAGCTTGCTGCTTATGCTTCTTTCAGTCTCATGTATCTAGGCCTCCGCTGTTCGCCTCCCGGAACTTTCATTTCCGGTGCCGCGTGTGACCAGCAGCGAAAATTGTTCTTGCGTGTAAAATAAGGAAATATTTTTCTTTCTACCTATGCTTTCGTGCAACTTAAAGTGGTGGCGTGGCTGAGGAGGTAATGGACTGCTTTCTCTGGTTAGCGCTGTGGTAATCGGTTTTGTACGAGCAAGAAAGTGCAGAGCTTCTCAGGAATTGCTGATGGCAGCACGACATACTGACTACATGGTGAAGGAGAATATATGGGTGTCTCTATACTGAAGCCTTATTTATCAGCCTCAAGGGGTTTTTCTTTGATCGTAAAAAATGAGCGTAGCCTTTGGAACGAAATGGGCGCAAAAGTTTCGGCATAGTGCTAATGAAGATGTGCTGATTCAAGCTGCTCTCTACTGTCAACGTTAGTGCATGTCGAATGAAGGTTGAATCCGGTCTCAGACGAAAAAGGCAAACCTCATCGCGACCTCTGTAGCCCTGTTACAATTCATTTCTCCACACGTGACATTGACCGTTTAGTTAAAACGTGTGTTACGATTCTTTCAATTCACTTTCTTATTTGCGCACAATAATTTCCCAAAGGTAGCATTAGTTTAACTATAACAGTTTGTATGAAATGCACGCGATGAAAGTAGACTACCTTTATGTTAATGTCAGCTCACTTCAGATTTGTCGTCAGAAAATTCGTATTTCGTGTGCGCAGTGCCTTTTTCTGGAGAAAAATGACTGGTTCTCAAGACTTGTCGTTTTATTAAGTTTGATAATGAGAATCTAAATAAAGCAAATAAATGCGATATGAATTGCCTCCTAACGGCTCTTAAGTCAACAGGCTTGCAGTATTCTAAGTAATGTATACCCTCTCTTCGTTATTGCCTTTTCTTGCTCCACACGAAAGTGAGAAAACTGGAAGCAGCTTCTTTTTTCCATCTCACATGCGTTCCATTTCCAGTGCTAACATTCGCACTAGAATTAAAGAAATGGTTGAAACGAATGGAAAGTAGCCTTCGTAAGAGTAATTACCACTCGCACTCCGTTATGCTAGTCCCCGGCAGACATTATAACAGCCAGATCACCATAGGCTAATGTTGGCGACGTTCTTGGGCAAATCAGTAGAGAACCCGTCGGAAAAAAAGTATTCTGTTCTTACGAACTCAATCTTTCATATTCTTTACGCCATGGCTGTTATACAGTTAAAACATATTTCCTGGTGTTGAATTTAGAACCGCCCCTTAATTAGGTGAGTGCTCAACGTTCTCTTTCCCCACTTTTTCGCAACGAATAGGAAAAAAAAAATGTTTCTACATCAAAGCAGAAAACGATGGAGAAGTAGAGGTGACGAACGAGGTTAAGCAGTGCAAGATACTAGTATGCTAGACTGTGCTGGGGAAACGGAAGGGAGATATAAAGCAAAAGGAGAACCGGGAGCTCACCATTAAATCCTAATTGACAAAATTGCTCTGGTTAGGAGCGGAATTTAATGCTTTTTCTACATAGTCAACAGTATTTCTCAAATATGTGTGCTGCGGGTTTAAAAGAGCAACATCAGGTAAAACTTAATCTTTCATTTTGCGAAGCATAATAACTGAACGGGCCTCAGTTCTTCGAATCAGGAATAGCCCTATAAATTGTTCAAGCTCAGATGAAGAATCAGTACTTTCCCTCAGGGCATTTTCTGGTAATGGGCTGCACGAAAAGAAAGTGCACGATCTCCGCGGCTTCTCCAGTTTCCTTCCAGCTGTCATTTCGCCATTAAGGTCAGTAGCATGTGAGAAAAAGAAAAATCCATCACCGACGCAGTAGTATTTTCGGAGAAAATAGAAGCAGCAAAAATTGGGAGAAACTCTGGTTTCCCTTTTTGAAGCGGGGCAAATGCATGTCGCGTGCAACGGTTCTGCCGGTTAAAAATGGCTAGTGGCAATATTTCAGTAGAGAAGATGCGATTTACCAAGGTTCTCAATTTCTCATACTGCATGTTCTTCATTTAAGAAGTGATCTTCTGGTTCGCTGTTATTCTGGGGTCGTATTTTTTACCCTTTCGTTTGGTCATGACGTAAATCACGCGGAAATACGAGTTGGTAGGTGAAGTACCAATGATAGGCACGGCCGCTCTAGACATGAAACTCGCAAACCCCCACATTGCACCTCCGAGTCCCGTCCGGGTGTGTCACAGGGGTCCCGCACTGCCATTTCCCCGCATGACCACAACCCAGTTTCCTTCGCGACATTAGAACACCGTGGAAGAATTTCGTCAGGTTTGTCAAACGCCTGGTTGTGCTTGCTCCAACGTTCATCTGCGCAGACCCGGCTCGCCAATGCAGTTAGCGCATTTCACGTGTTTATGAAGGTAAGCCGCACCACGGGCGAGTTCTGTCACGACTAGTGCGCCATTATCTCTGAAGGCGTAAGTCACTGGGAGCAGCAACAAATGATAGATGACCAAACGACAAGAAAACAAAGCAAAGCGTTACAAGATGCAGCCCCACTTTCCTTCATTTTACTCTTTTGTAAGTTTGATCAGCTGACACACAAAAGGTATTCTCGCTTCGGGAAGACGTGGTTGTCATTCTCTAAACAAAAATTTTATCTTTGTATTTTGAAGACATCCGTTAAGAGAACGAATTATGTGTGAATTGCATTGGAGTCACCGCCTTGAACGCCGCCAATAAAAAGAACCCCGGTTAGTGGTTCACGGGTAACGTACCCAGAGCCTGACTCCTTATCATGATGCAGTGCTGCACTATTAATATCCCTCTGTGCAATGCGAGAAATAGTTCCACGAAAAAAATCTATGAAAAGTCTCCTGAGTGAAAATAATGCTGCGTGAAGGCATTCCAACATGAGGAAATATACAGGGTGAATTTTCAACATTTCTAGATTTTTATTTCATGAACTATGACAGACACGTTGGTACGGTCTGTTTAGCCGGATTGCGCAGCAAGGTGGACATTATGTACTCACATGAATAAATAATTTAACGCTTAATCAACTAAACTTAAACCAAAACATTTTATTTTAGGCGGCAAGATTAAGTTGCCGAATTTATGGCCTTCGGAAGCGGAGGTGAGCTGTGGTTCGTGCTGTTAAATTTTGTAATCGACAATATGCTTCGATATATCGAACGTAAACAATATGCGTCTGAAAGCTCGTTGAGTTGGGTTTCCAGCATTGCGAACATAAAAAAATGGCACCTCTCGCTCCTTACAAGCTTTAGATACAGGCGAAGTATGTGCGTTTGATGATGGGTAAGAATTAACTGATTTCGACGGAGATACCACGTGCAGCGACGCCATTTTATAATTAGTTAATGCTGCAAAGCCAACTCAGCAAGCCTTCAATTGCGTATTTTCCGCGTCAGATGTTTTGAACTACAGTGGTCGTTAAGAAAAAAATTAATAACAGGGCTCACCTTCGATGTAGACGGCCAACAATTTCGCTGAAAAACCTTGCCCTCTATTATAGAAATAAAGAAAGCTTTAGTAAACTTATGTTAATTATTCGTCTAATTATTCTTCCGTGTGAGGCACATAATGTCCGCCTTGCTGCACAATACAAGTCCACTAAGCACACGGACGTATCTCTAACAGTTAAAAAAAATTATGTGTACAGGCTAGAAAACAGCCGATATTAAGCAAAAAAGAATTAAGCCGGAGCCGTACCGCTAGAGGCAAGCGGCACCAAGGACAACAATCTCTCTTCATCTTATTTCACCGGTATCGTCGTGGAATAACTTTCTGGCGGCAGAGCCATGCAGCCTCCATGTGCTAAGATGCAAGCGGATAAACTACGTGGCAAAGCGTGAGCCGAACAACGTGAACAGCGTTCGTCCCGTGTCGAAAGTTCGAAGTCGCAGAACCGAGCGGGGGAATGTCGTGGGACAAGTAGGCCACCTTATGGGGCACTCAGGGACAGCTAGCTTATACGTCCAGAGGAATGTTTCACAGCGAATTTTCTACGCTGACAAAGGACGTACGAGGCAGCAATTGGGGCTGGTAAGTCGGTAAAAAAAAAGCTTACCCATGCGAGACACACCATGATGGAAGGCGGTAGTGTGATCATAAATTTCCTTGCAGACAGATGAAGGGATCAGTTGGGGACCAAAAAGCACCGACTAAGGCCCATAAAATGAGGTATTCAGGCGATGCAAAGTGCCGTCACGCAGAAGCAATACTAGCTATTGTGAGTGATCCGAGATTGCAGAGTCGAGGCTTTTAATGAGAGGCCGGGGCTATGGTCGGCGGCGATAGATGGGAAGCAGCAAATCCCAACGTTAGCTTTACTCGAGGCTAACTTCACAACAAGGTGAAGGGAAAATCAGTCTATGGCGCGGTGCAGACGCACTAGCAGTTCAAAGATGGGTTTCATCTTCTCGGCAGGTGGTTTGTAAAAGCATCGACGCATTCATGGCCCTGATGCTAATGGGTTAGTAGAACACCGGTTGCGTTTTCCCTAGCGTTGGTATGAACTTTTGCTAGGGTTGGGGCATCAAAGTGGACTAAAATAGCAGGCAGAGTCAGCAACGTGGTCATTCTTAAAGAAGCTTCTCTCTGCAGCAAGCCCTCAAACAAAAGGAACGGCTTTTCTGAAGAGTCTTATTGCTGGAGGATGTACGTTAGTGGAAAGTTCCGCAAAACGTCGGACCTACGAACAAAGACCTACAGAGCTCCGGATATTCCATGTTTAATGAGGATTAGGGAAGCCCTTCATGCGGAAATTTCATTGGGTAAGGTTTTACTGAAACGCCGTGAAGAAGATTGTGAATAATGGTGAGCTGGTGGAGCCCCAACGAACACTTCGCGGCTGTCAGACTGGACCACTACCCATCCACTCCCACCCAGACTCACACCTCACCCACGGGCACCCTAGTAGCACTAGAACGAAAAATCGGTACAAATATACAATTAAAAGACCAAACAGGGATGCTATCACCATAGAAAAAAAATGTGGAACCAATATTTCTAATGCGGATTTGTCGCCTAAAATTGTACAATCCCGTGTGCATTGTTTGCAATGCATAATAATGGGGAACCATAAAAAGAAGGAAAGAAGATTATGGACACGTCAAATGGCAAACTCTTTCTTGATCAACCTCATACATGCTTCCACTTAAAGCTTTCACTTTGACATAATCTCTAACACCCTCTTAAACATCTCTAACCAGTGCACGAGTCCATATTTGGCGTCCCTCTGAGATTCGCCACGAAGTAATGCAGGAATTTAATTTTTCTTGCGCATTGAGCACGTCAGAAGGACACTGCTCCAGCCGTCAAGGCCAAGGACTCCACGCATCCAGAGCGCAACAAGAGACTAGGGTGCTGTTTCCGTGCATTTTGATTCCACTGGGTAGATCTTGGCAGATACAGGCGAATCGCAAAAAGAAACAACTCACAGGCACTCCACGAATAACTACGTGGCTGCAATGTCGCAATCACCGAAAGATCGACCAGGCGAGGCACATGTATGCACTGCACTTCAAGCAAGGCTCTCTCAAGTCGCGCTAAGGGCTGGTGCAGGAAAGCAGCGTGGATCGAAAACACTCGTAGATCAGTTCTGTGCACAAGAACCAATCAGATCCTTTACACGTAATCAAGCGGGGAAATATAAGAGCCGAAGTTTTTGCCACTGTTAACGACGTCTGTAGAAGGCATAGAAGCAAGTTCGTTTACGCTAGCAGGAAATGGGTTCATGTTATCTTTGAGCACTTGATTGAAGCTTTCACAGAAGCACTATTCGAAAAAATCCTCTTATGAGTGCTTTGCAAGAAGCTTCAGAAATGCTGGACTTCGAATAAGTAAAAATGGTCAGACTAAGATGTGGTTGCTGCCGAGAATGAAGTATTAAGAGATTGAAAACGGTGATGTAGTTTATTCACAGCGACACTTGAGGAAAAAATCTCGAAGAAATAAGGTATGGCTGCGAGGCGAAAGGCCACGATGGTGCGCTGAAGAAAAAAACGCGGAATCTTCGATCACTGTAAGGCTAGTTTTATACGCGGCGATGTGACGGTCAAAGCTCTGCGTAGTTTATTCTTAATCAACGCAACTGGATCCTAAAAGCGCAAGATAATGACTATAAAGTCCATATACTGTAAGCATCAATTAAATGCTTCTAATGATAATGCATAGCCCTCGGGTTACCGTGAGTGCTTAACGAAGTCTTCTAGGCCCAAGAAAAGTCTGCGCCTCCTATCTATGATTTTCACTTCTTCCTGCCTGTTTTTGTCGCATTGTTGTTTTGTAGTTTCAGGATCTTGAAAAGCATCGTCCATGATTATCAAGATACCAAGTGGTGGTAAGGAAAATTGCGAAACATTTATTTGGAAGCAGATATGTTGATATGTATGTATAGATCTATGGTTCAATGTCGCTCGTTTGACACATGAAAATAATGTGAAATTGTTTCTTTCTCGACGGTCGACGAGAGAAGTTCTAGCTTATTTATTACCATTTGTTCACGAAAATAACAAATTTAGAACGGATCTGACAGTATGTGTAGGCTATGCACAAATGCGCTTAGTGAGGGGATACTAATAATAGTGTTTGGAAGGCAAATAATTGTTGTAGGTATTTCCGCCGCGTCGCTCGCACTACTACTAAACAGTGGCATTGTTTGCTTGCCACTCCATGCGGTTTTACATTGGCGATTCTGTTCAGCCGCATAGCACAAGTTTCCGGTTGCGGTCTGAGCAGCGCATTCCGCATTTCGATGGAAGCGAAGTACAAGGACACTCACACATTGATGCTTCGGAGCACGTACAGAAATACCAGGAGGTCGAAGTTGATGCGGAATGCGCCCCTACTGTTCAAATGAAACCAATTCCCATGTGTTACTCAGATTATATTATAAGGTCACGGTTGTTTGCATGCTGTTGACATAGAATATTAAATCATGCATGCTTTAGGAACTCTTATCTCTCGATGTATCATCGATTCTGCCCTTCTTTTCATTCTTTTCTAGATTGGTTCCCAGTAATATCGGCCTAGGTCTCTTATCTAGATTGGTAACAAAAGGGGTGCATGTTCAAAAAATTATCCTGAAATGCTAGCTTCACTATGGCCTCATGGTGAGGGTAAAACCTAAGTAGTGATATAAAGTAGGCACATCCTAGGTCTGATTAAAGTGCTGATCATCAGGCTGCAGATTAAGTCATCCGGATTACACAGTATACCACGCGTGCTTTTATCATTTTTGATAGTATCGTGGTCGCACATGCACTAAAAATGCGCAGAAGCTTTCCAACCTGAAATATTGA
Organism: Amblyomma americanum; assembly: GCA_030143305.2. Classification (NCBI taxonomy): domain Eukaryota; kingdom Metazoa; phylum Arthropoda; class Arachnida; order Ixodida; family Ixodidae; genus Amblyomma; species Amblyomma americanum. The sequence goes on along the minus strand of JARKHS020026424.1, from coordinate 180,366 downwards.
AATTTATTAAAATTTTAATGCTCAATCCAATGAATCCTGCATGAAGACCGCACGTATGTAGGTACCTCAAAGAGAAGGCGACGTGATGAGGCTGTCCTATAAAACTCAGGAGAAGCAAAGTGGTTTTTACCACTGAGGCTGACTTTAAGGCTTGCGCTCAATGTGCTTGTGCTCATGCAGTTGAGGGGAAGGTATCGACAAGACTTGAAAACTCCATCATTTACGCTTGATTGTAAACAATTAGATTTCATGTATACTTCAAAGCACTTCTGTCTAGGCGAGTTGGTGCATAACAGCAATTAAAGGAATAAACTTGCGCAAAGGGATAGAAGATGAAAGAGACGTGAGGACCGGACAGAGCGCTCTGTCCTGTCCACACGTCTCATTCTTCAATCTCTTTGCGCAAGCTTATTCCTTTAATACTTCAAAGCTATGATCTGCTGTATCATTATTGGAATATTATTTCATCTCTTGCACTATTGTCAATGGCACTCAATCAAAACAACGAAAAATGACCACCGTACTAAACACTTGTTCCACTCCTAAGGTAGCTGCACTCCCTGTGCTGTTGTTTCTAAAGATTCTAATACGGATGTCGCAGAGAATAAATCCTGCGGAAAATTAATCGAAAACTAAGCCTAAAGAAAAGAGTCGCGCTGTTTAAAAGAAGTATTTTCAGTCTAGGCCCAGTTCCGACAAAAATATGGCGTCAGAAATCGCGAGAGCTTTTTGAAATTTTAATATACGCTCCCATGAAACCAATTTAATGAAGATTAGCTTTCAACGGCCTTAACAGTCGGCATCTTTACGCTAAAGATTTCAGTGACAAGTGAAAAGTGGTGAAGCAGGGGTTATTCGTGGGCAATCCATATATCGGTGAATGATATAGTATCACATGCAAGTGATGAATTACTTTTCGAACAAGCATACATTTCTGCGCCTCTCATGCAGAAGTACAGCACGAGAATACTCAATCCAAACTGCTGTGCACAAATAAACGAAAGATCAGCTCATTATAGACCATGACCGCAGCACGATTCAGCAGCACCACTAATAAAACAGGTTAAAAGAAAATAAACAACGATTACGACAATGCCAATTTCCTAATGCATGAGTGCGTATTCATTTCAATGCAGCCTTCTCTGCATTCGGTTGTCGAATTTCTCAAATAGGCAGGATTTTGAGCAGTTGTGGCTAATAAAGGATGTAAAAAAAAGTCTAAGCCAAGACTGCACAGAGGAAAGAAAAAAGAACAAAAAACCGCCGTGTTATCCTGTTTTCACTCAGTGTTCAGTGTTGTCAGATAATAGAAACAAAAATCACTCGTGAAATCATTGAAGCTCATGAAATCTATAAATTCAAAGATGAATGCCTAAGCGTTGCCTCAATAGCTCGGTCTGATAAAGAACTACGTTTTCTTGATGAGAATAGAAAAACTTGGGATGCTGGTCTTGTGCCACTGTAGACCTGTGCTCAGGAATTGTCATTTTCGTCAATCTGTTTTGTGTATCTGTCTTTTCATTTGAGATTAGTTGCCACTGTATTTATGTAGTGGAAATCGCCTCAATAAACCAGTTGTAAGTTCAGCGCCGTGTCTGCGCACTTGTCACGTCCTTTGTCCCCTGCGCTGCTGTAAAACCAACGCACAGTCACACTCGGTTTGCCCACGCTGTGCAGCTCCTCCACCTCCCTACGATTACAAAGCCACAGAAAGTAGCAGCGCCAAACTTTCTTCCCTAAACACTGTCGCCTCTAAAGATGAAGAAGTTCACACCAGGCGTGCATGCAATTTCACCCAAGGCACAATAATTAGCTTGACACCAGTTTACGCTATTCTATGGGCTCTCCCCACTGAACCCTGGCCAATCCCCCGTCGTGGGTATGTACTACGTCATGAAGGCAACAACAACTGCAAAGCGACTCCTGCCACAGGCTACGCTACTGCAAGCTGCTCTGCTCAACTTAGCCAATAATCGGCAGGACACCCGCAGCTTCACCGATGGCTCAACGCCTCAGGAGACTTCCTCCTGTGGCCTTTATGTCCCCATCAACAAGCCAAATACTTTACTATCACCTGCAGTGGAAGACATTCTCCACGACAGGAGATCTTTACGCCATTACAGCAGCTGTCTTCTATAGTCTGCGGCGAGGACCTGGTCACGGGTAATTTTCGCGGCCTCGAAATCACTGCTGCAAACCCTGTAAGATCTTTGAAGGCGAATTCCTTTAATGGCTCATACTGGCGGTCATGGATCTGTCCGGCGTCCGTTACATCCAGCAACTTGATAAGAAAAAAATTCTTTGTACACGGTGAGATTCGAACCACCATCCTTCCGCGCCGCAGCTGAGCAAGCTAAAGACTACGCGACTTCCCGCCAACGCATATGCAGTTATCCTTGCCTAGGACGCTGGAGAGTGTGAGGAAAAGGGTCTAATAAGACGGATGCCTCCCAAACACCCTCCAGTGTCTTCAGCATCTTTGTGCGCGGTGGGATTCGAACCACCATCCTTCCGTTCCGCAGCCGAGTGTGCTAACGACTACGCAACTTCCTGCCAACGTATATGTAGGTCTTGTCTAGAACGCTGAGAGTGCTAGCGGAAAGGTGTCAAATCAGACGGATGCCTCTCAAACGCCCTCCTGTGTCTCCAGCATTTGAGATTGACAAAAAATTGGGGACTTAATCAACATAATCAACAGCAACACCGCGCTAAAGGATTTCGCCTCACCACACTTTAGCAAACCGGTTATTCTTCCGGTTAACCTCCATGCCTCTCCTCCTCCCTTCCCTCCTCTCCCAATCACCAGCAAGTTTTTCTGGGCACTGGGTGCCTGTGTTCCGGACACGTGGAAATCAAGTCGTCTGGTTCCAGTCTTTAAAACTGGAAAATCGGCGTGGGCAAACTCATCGAGAGGGTGGTACTTATAAGCATTGAGTGGTATTTGAAGCTCCACCAAATATACCAAGATGCAGTGTAAGGGTTTCGATGTGGACGTTAGTCTTTGATAGCGTGATTCAAATGGTGTCATCAGTTCAATATCAGATGCATCTGATGCACCTGACCGCGGCTTTGTTTCTGGATGTTACAGGGGCGTACGATAACGTCACTCATCAAGCTATTTTGGGCGCTCTGGAATCTGCAGCACTTCGTGCACGGTCGCATGTTCTGCTGGATACGTAGTTATTTATCCAACAGATCCCTCTTTATGCAGACTGAGGACGGACCAAAGTCTTCACATTTCACTTCTCGTGGGGTCCCACAGGGTGGAGTACTTAGTCCAACGCTTTTAAATCTTGCGCTTATCGTCCTTATCGACGTACTACCGCATGCGGAGTAACTCTCAGTCTATGCGGACGATATTTGTATTTGAGCAACAGGAATTATGCAACAAGTTCGAATAAGGCTTCAAAAGGTGGCAAGCATTCAAACGGCCTATTTACGCTGCAGGGCGTGGAGATTTCTACAGAATAATGTTCCCTTCTTGCCTTTACGTACAAGGGCATGTCTCATTATACCGTATTTATAAATTCCTCAACTATACCCGACGAAAGAAAGTAATCATCGACCGTAATCTATCATGGCGCCCACGTGTCTCGTCCATGAAAAGGCGATCGACGTCAATCGTTCACGTTCTCTCCTTTCTCGGAGGGAAGTCCTGGGTATCATCAGTGCAGTTGATGCTCCAGCTGCACACCACATTATTCATGGCACTCCTTCGGTACAGTCTGCACCAACCTCTTGTGCTTCTTTTCGTCCCAGACATCAAAAAGAAGGCTGATTTATCGCCGACAACATTAAAACAGACCACTCTTGAATATTTGCGTGAGAAGCACGGACACGGACTGCACGTATAAGCCGATGGCTCAGTGACCCCTTCCAGTTCCTCGGGCTCTTGGGTATTCCCCGTAAGAACCATAGTTAAAGAAGCGAAAATATTACACCAGATTTCATCAACTGGTGCAAAACTTACCGCTATTAGTGTCGCCATTGAACATATTTGTGAAGAAACACCACAGCAATGGTTTGTTTTCACTATTTCAAAAGGAGCCCTCCAAGCCTTACAATCTGTTCATCGTCATGGGTCCCAGGAACAACTGGTCGAGGAAATCCGAGAGCTACACCACACTTCCATCAATAAGGGGCGCGATATTGTCTACCAATGGCTGCCAGGACACAGCGGCATCGTAGGCAACCGCCGCGCGGACGAGGCAGCGCGAATTGCTCACCACGTGCGCGATTTTTCGTCCATCCCCATCGCGAGAGCCGACGCAGCGGGTAGGCTTACGCTTGCCTTGTAGATTACGCTTGCCTTGTAGAATTCCGACCAGCTTTTGAACCCACGTCTATAATCCCTGGATCCTCACTTGAAGCTACGATTTTCATCAGGCCTACCACAACGTGATGCAACTTAGCTGTGTTGCCTGTGGCTTGGTGTCGCATTCACAAATCATTACTCCACTGTGGTCGGCATGGCTGATAAGCCTGCATGTGACATCTGTGGCCGCGATGAGACCATATCTCACAATCTTTATGAATGCCCAGCGTACAGTTCTGAAAGACATCCTCTACTCTGTGCGCTGGAATACATGAATGCACGCCCGCTAACTGAGTTCAACATTCTTGGACACTGGCCGCAGCGATCATCGGTGGCGACGGCCTGCCAGGCCCTCCTGCTGTTTTTTAGTGTCGACCTTCACGACCGGCTGTAACTTTGCCGAAGCCTTTTCGCCTTTTGCTTTTTTTATCACTTCCTTTTCTCCTTCACCTTTATATTCCCTGGTCCCTTTTCCCCAGTGTAGGGTAGCAAACTGGCTTCATTTACCGGATAACCTCCGCGTCGTTGAACTTCCTCTTCGTCTTCCGCCTTCTCACGTAACTGTACATTATTTCACTAGATACCAACTGACTGTGGTATTCTGCTCAAAGTGAAACAGATGTACTGGCCCGCTGAAGTCCTTGGCGGATTTTCTTTATAAGATCAGAAGAGCCCAGACTGTTCAAAAGGTATGCTTATAAAGATAATATTCGGCTCTGGAGCTTTCCGACATGTCATTACCCATTATTTCTTTCAGTAGCCCCACACTATAGGTCTCGAACACCAGCCAAACTCTCTGACCATCAGCTTTGCCTGAATGCTCTCTGTACACACAGCTTGAGGTACCGTTTAGGACAAGAAAATAGTACGCATTGAGACAAATGCGGAGAAATAAAGAGAGGGTAGCATTTTCTGTTCGAATTTCCAAAGCATGCCGACGAGCGTGCATATTGTAAAAATAACACAGAGTAGCTCACCCAAGTGCCGCTAACAGCTTAGACTGTGTATTAGGTTTTTTAGCATGCCTTACGCCGCAGAGACGTGCAATAAGGGAGGAGGAAGAGGAGGAAGAACAGGAAAGGCAGGGAGATTTTTTTTTTATTTGAGATGTGTGCCATGAGGCATAAGTTGAGAAACGGGAGAGGAATGCTGGAAATAGAAAGTTAAAGGAAGGAGTGAAGACCCGTTGCGCTGAGGTAGTCGCAGAGGTTGCCGGTGAATGATTGTTCATAGTCTACTTGACATAATCATGTTCGCGGTTACAGCGCAGGCCCACCTCCCAGAGGTGCCGTTTTATAATAGCAGCCGTCTCTGGGTACGTTTACAAGTGCCGCACATCACGTCTGTCCGGTGCAGCGTCACACTGGGGGCACCTGTCAGTAGCTGGCAGATCTTTTGCACGCCACCGATGACGGACAAATGGTGTCAAAGCCACCCCATGCCGAATCTGGCAGGAAGATTAACCAAGAGAATAATCGGTTTGCTATCCTGCGCGGGGTGAAAGGGGTGAGGGGATAAAAAACGAAAGGAGAAAAGAGAGTTGCAGAAAATAAGTCACTACGAAAAGTCAGCAAGCGTTCGTTAAGTCAAAGCCTATCATGCATTCCAGAGGTTCTCAAAAGGGGAGCAGTGCCTTTGAGGCCTTCACCGCCGACGATTTCCGCGGCGAGTGGCCAAGAATCTTCATTTGATTTAGTGGGCGTCAATCTAGACCCTACAGCGCACGGCAGAGAGACTGCCTTTCGCCGCTGTAAGCACGACATTCACAAATAACGTGGGCTATAGTCTCGTCACTCCCGCACATGGCACATCTACTACTACTAGAGAATCCCCAAAACATCCTTCGATTCGTATCTCATTATTAAGCAGCCTTCATGCAGGGAAACTTTGCCAGCCCATTTGTAGGGCACTCCATGCTGCAGTTTACTATATTTAAGCATCACTCGCTGATGATCTCAGCTCGTTATTCCTTTGTACTGTTTTCATATGTATGCTATATTTTTCATTTCGCTTTAACATGTTCCGTACCCCTCCTTTCAAATTTATCCTCCCAAATTTCCCTCCCATAGCCACGTGCTAGCAATTTTTACTCGATGTTTCAGTCTCTTTGAGTGCCGAATTTGAATTTGTATCGAGTACCCGCTATCCGCTATGAAAGATTAAGACTTTTTTTAAAGGTAGTTTTCATTGTGTACTTACACAATCATCGCCAGCTCGCGCTATTTTCACGGCTTTTACGAGTTCTCGCGCAATTTTACATTTACTCTTGAAAAGCCTTCGCATTTAGAAGACAAAGGGTGGCAGCCACTGTAACACATTAAGGCAGTGACAGCTAAGGTGCTCTCTATTTCTGGCCATGATCTCGTAACTGCTCCTCCGATAGTGCTTTCGAGAAAATATATGTTTAATCATTTACAGGGTTATGGGGCTCGCAATAAAAGGAAAAAAAAGGAATAACCTCGTTCACTCCTCATTAGTAGAAATATTCCATGCATGCGCAAGTTAGAATCAAGAGCATAAATACCCCCTCCTTGCATGCATTAAAGCGTTTGCAAGTAAGTGTATGTCTGTGTATGTCTTCCGGCGTTTTCGTCCCTTTTGACCAATTTAGGAATTATGCAAAAACTTTAATATAAATGCTAAGGCTCTTTACAAGTTTTGCCTTTAGCATGCACCTAGTTCGCGCCGTAAACTGATAATTGAGACCAATTATAAATTCATGTCTGACTGTCTAACGAGAATATATTCGTTTGGAGGCTGCTAGAAAGATCTTTAAAATAGAATAACGTAATTCTTCACATATGGAGTGAATGAGCAACAGGTGGTTCCGCTGTATTTTACGCCTCTTGGCTACTCCTTTTGTACAATGAGCCGCCATGTTTTCTTTGCTGTCGTTGCTTCTTAAGCCACATATAAATATGGTCAAGAACAAAAACAGCGAATATGGCTCGGCATCTCGCTGTGCAAGAGTGAATTAGCGGCACAATACAATAAACTGCACATCTCTTTCTTGTATATCTAAAGCATTCCTCATTGGCAGAGTGATACATTTTTCTTATGTAAGAAGACGTGTTTAGTAGATGCAATGGACAAAAGATGTCCTGTGCAATCTTCTGAAAAAAATTTAAAAAATCATTGTTTGACCTTAAGCATAGCGCTTGCTGTTACAAGGACCAACATACTTCAATTCTAGCCTCCACTAATATCTTACAGCATGAATGGCGAGAAAAGTGAACATTTTTCCTTCTTTAAGGTCACTTGACGACGGAGGTAGGACACTCATTTGTATTAAGAGCGAAGAGCTGGCAATGTGTTCAGGACTACAAATATAGCTTTGTGCTGAAGAATAGCTGCACTCATTACTTTAGATTAATAAAAAAATATGGTGCACAAAAAGTAAACTACATATAAACTGAGAATGAAATACGTCGTACAGAAAATGAACCAGCTTTGTCTAATACGCTTAAAACAGTTTGAGATCTGAAGTTAACTATAGCCCTGCTTGACGAAAGCGAGATATTCAGGTCACGCTTTCGCTGGCCTTGGAACTTTTGACAAGTATGGAATGTGCGTTCCACAGCGGTTGAAAATAATTAAGCGTTACACACTGGACTGCTGTGTTGAACATATGTGACGCATGTCGGCAGCAATAATGACTCTTACATTCCATCGTCAAGATGCTAGTCGCATCAAGCGGGCCGAACAATTGAAGTAACAAGCCAGGAAGAAAAAAAAACTGTCATAACTGGCGTTATGGGAGGCGGTACTTTTCTGCTTTCTGTTGGATCGCCTGGTCTTGCAGTTGCAGCAATCAGTAGTCGGCCAACATATTTGAGCACGATTTTCAACGCAGGTAAAAAGTGTCGCTAATGAGCCGCAGAGGTCCCCAGTCAGGCAGGGAATTTCTTTTTCTGTATATGTCAGTTCAGTTTGCAACAGAGGAAGGACACGGAACAAGTGACTTCCACGTCCACTGCCTAACGACTAACGCGGCCTTCGTTCAAGCGAGTAATCTCTTCTTAGCAAGTCAAGCACAACCAGCATGCAGCCAAATGCCCACGTTGTACGTCGTTAAAATACCAGGGCGTGCGCTGTCGCGCTGCAGGTGCTTAGGCCTCAAGCGAGAATGGGGCCGCCGGAGTTTGTTGAGCACACGTAGCAAGGTAAAGCGTGAAGCGGGAACGTGCATTAGCCTCCCAGCCTCCAACATTAGCAGCCTGGGCATCCTAATTAGGGTCATCGGCTGGAACTCGCAACTTTTGGAGCGTATGTTGTCACAAGAATAGGAACTATGTTGTCAGAAGAAAACGGGCCAACTCCCAGAAAATATTCGTGATGCCCATCGCGTCCGTGCCTCGGCAAACATAACTCCATATATCATTACCATAGGCCTATTTTTACCTTCCTATGTTTCCTTTCTTTACAGTAGGAAGTTAAAGTACATTACCAGCAGCGTGACACATGTTGAACGACAAAGTGGTTTTCCAAAAGCTGCTCTGAAATTTAGACCTAACACCACAATATGGCCGCATGGGATACCAGGCTACTAACGATGTTTGGAAGCATTACGCTTATAAGCGGAGTTCCTGAAGTTTAAGCTCTGTTATCACATATTATCCATATTTTTTAATTGCATGACCTAAGTATGATCTCACCAGTGTCTTGTAATGAAAGGAAAATAATTTATCCAGCGCTAGTTGAAGCTTCAACCAAAAACAGACACCAGTTGGCGAAATTTAGAACAGTGTGTAACTATCTGAGACATTACAAAATTCCTGTTTACTGGTTACTACGCAACCATGGGACAACTGCCAGCATTTTATAGGAGGAGTTAAAGCTTATAGCATAGAGAAGAGAATTTGTGAAAAGGTTTACGAAACACTGAGATTGCAGTTCACGAGAACACTCACATGAAGGCCAGTAAGCAGTGCGCGTTCTAGCAGCAAACATCTCTTCCTCAGCTTTTGAGTGATGGTCCGCGCTATGCCTTTTGTAGAAGGGGGCTATTTCTTTTTTTAATTTGCCAAAGTCGCCATTTTTGTTGATAAAATAATCAGCTGGCTAACGCATGCGTTTTTATTGGAGCTAGGATAACTCGTGCGTCTACAAATTGTTGCTATATAAGTCCAAAGCGCTATTATCCTGAATGTTGGTTTCACTTCCGATCACGAAACGAACCATGTGCCATTTCTGGGAAGAAAACGTTCGCTCAATATGAGTCCGCCGCACGAAGCTGCAGACTCACTTTTACGTTACTGAAAAACATGCCTCACATAAAATTTTCTCTTCGTCTAAGCTGCTTTGTACAAATTGTGTGCATTGCAAACACGCCACTTTTTCGCCCAGTGTACTGTAGCTGGTAATAATTTCTTCGTTTCTTATAAATTAGCATCCTTCACTTTAAAAATACGGCGTTCTGCTATGCCTACTACCACAGGTAGATAAATATATTCCACAAAACAGTGAGCCTTGCAGCACGCTGTCCTCGTTTTTTTTTTTTTGCTGTAGCGTTTTGCAACCAGTAGCAATGTATTTTTTTCTGCATCGCTTGCGTCGTTCGCATCGTCGATACACAAAATTATTCCATTATCTCTAGGTTTTTGAGTTCACAAATACTGGAACACTGATGCTACAGTTTTGAAGAACTTTGCTAGTTTGGCAGAAATCTTGTGTCTGCATTTCAAAAAAATTCTATTTTGTAGCGATAGCTACATTACGGTAGCATTCCGAGCCTTCGGCGTGGCGGCGCCGTGGCGGCGCTGCAACCCTGTGGCGGCACTGCAACTCTGTGGTGGCGCTGCCACACTGTGGCTGCGCCTCCACGCTGTCACGTGGTTGGTCACGTGATGCGGAGCACCAACTGGCGGCGCGGCGCCGTGGCTGATCACGTGGTTCGTCACGTGGTTGGTCACGTGCCCAAGTTCCACCCAGCCAGCTTTAGCTATAGCGTCACTCCAGCTTTAACCATAGCTAAACCCCCGCCAATTTTTTTTTCTTTGAAGACCTAAAGTATAGACATTTTTGGTGCCTGAACCTGCAATTTACGCCGAAGAATTTTTAATTTCATTCTAAATATTAAATGGCTTGCGAAAGCGGTAATTGGGTTGCATCACTAGCTTTTCGAGTTTAATGCTACTCGCAGTGGCGTCTGCACTTTGCAACGGTGCCCCTTAGGTCCATTCGCTCGTTTAACCCTCCAGATATGAGGCTATTTTTGGGGAACAGGACTTACGTAATAGGGTGAGCTTCTATAGTGGTTTACGAATGGCCCTGTATATACGCGCTGCCGAAGGAAAAAATAAATACCCTCGCCCATTGGCTGAGTATGTTGTCAGCCAAGGGTTGCCTTCCCTCAGACAAAAGTGCGTTTAAGATTTGAAGCCATTGAGTGGGACAGTGATAGGAAGGATAAAAATGTTTGCATTGCTCTGCCATAGCTGCGTCATTTATCTTTACTTTAGCGATTTTTGCTCCACTCCAATCATTTACACAATATAACAGTGGTGTACAAAAAAACCCCACGAGCTTGGGCTGCAGTATGTTCTGAAAACGCCGACGAAAGCTTGTACTCGAACCAACAGCATTTTGTTGACGGTGGTCCTAGTTCTTTAGATAACTTTCAACAGCGCGCGTTAGTAGCGTATAATGTCCGTAAACACCGTTTCACGCGCATAATCAAATCTAGGTGTAAATCAGCCGCCTCGAGAATCTCCTCCAGATCAAAACTTATGTCTTTTCCTTCTACATGCCTAGTACACAGGCGATATTTTTTTATAAATCCTTTAGCTTTATGAATTAACGAGCTGACGGTCATGTGCATGCACTCTTAAGTGGATGTTTGTTTGGCTCGGCGGACACATGCTTATTAGACAGAGGTCGTGTAAGTGCGACGAATTAGCTGTAATGTATCAGCTTTTTAATTGTTAACTTTATGCTGCATGTTGCACTCACAGTCACGAAGACTGTACTAAGTCAAGACTAATCCAATTTACAGATCTAGATACAGTGCAATCAATCTTGAGATATTTGTAGATATATTTTTATATTTTTCCTTACTGAGCTCCAAGGTGCGGCGCACGCTGAGCGCACAGTCTCGAAATGAGGCGCAAAAAAGCAGAGATTTGATTGGTGAATACCTCAGTACTATATACTGCACTTTGGCAAGTTCTCTAAATTGAATTATTTTCAACTAAAAGACTGTCATTTCAGTACACGGCACAAGTGTACAATTAGCAATATTCAGGAAATCAAGGCGAATTGTTCCTTTAACAGCGACCGTTATCTTGTTATCTTGTGTTCACCGGGACCAACACAATATTAAGGAAAAGGGAGCCTCCACATGACAATTACAGTAATTTTTCTTAAAGCCCTTAAGGATAAAAATTCACTCCGTATACACCTTTGCCTAAACATATTTTTTTTATTATCGGGAGAGATTCAAACACTGTGTACAAAACCTCACACAATTACTACAGCGCAGAATCCATGAGCCACCGTTTTGCCATCTATAAAACAACGAAGGCCAAAAGTTGCCAGTCAAGTTAAACGTGACTTGGCTTGCTAAGGACATTGATTGTCGAAAGGTGTCAAAGAGAGGTGCTTAGATGAGCCGATTCAAATTGGCAGCATTCAATTGAAAAATTCAATTACGAAGTATGGTGAACTGGCGTCGATGAACCCGCTCCTGGCGAATAGCAGCTGACGAGGCATTTCCTTAGCACCGTGTCCTGGATAATACATCCCTAATGTTAGGCGCAATTTTATAATGAAAAACTCAATAATACCAGTTTGAAAACTTCTCAGTAGAAATTAAATAATCGCGGACGGTAAAAGCCCGAAGACTTAAAATGGCGTAATTAAGCTTGACGATATTGAATACGCAAGTGCGTTGCAACTATAAATGTCAATTTATTACCAGTACACAGAAGCGAATACACACTGCGAAACATATCCTTCATCGGTGATCTCCAAGAAGCTATTTAATGTTAAATGCGCAGTACGGCACCAAATTAACAGTCTGTAAAAGCAGAATTTTGTCTGCTCAACACACAAGGTTCACACTTTCAGAACCGTTTGTCCGACCTACGGCAAGATATCTTCTTCAAAAGGGAGATTTCACTGTACACATTTTACTCTTTGGCACTTAAACTTTTGGTCCCCGTTTTCTCTCTCATATATATTTTTTGTTCCTGTCTGTGTCTTGCCTTAAAATGATTTTTTTTTACAATTCAACAGCTCAAATTTGAATATACGCAACCTCCGCGGCTCAAAATTTTTTTAGGGAATAATTTTTATAGCCAAACTTTTATTCTGCGTGCATATATTTGTACAAGTTAAGGTGTCAGCCAAGGACAGGCACCGAACAGGAATGACAAGATTTTCTGCTTAGCTTCGAAAATATTGCAAGTTGCGATTAGGGGCATGCATGCCACTTTTTATCCCGGAAGTTTTCATGCGGCTACCATTTTTGCTTGTGTGCGGCAAGAGACTGAAGTCTGCCTACGAAGGAAGTTGACTTGACATTTAAAATGGCGCATTATTATCTTGCGCGATGTTCATTGCTTTTTCATGGCGGAGATGCCATTGGCAGACGAATGAGAAAAATTTTAGCGAGGACATCAGCGAGGACATATCTGGAGGCCATCGCTTTCTTTCAGAGTGCCATGACTATTTAGTGATGTCACAATTTCGAGAGCACTTCCAGACAAGAGCTCGCTTATACGTGCGGCATCGCGAAGTGCTTGACACGCCCGTGTACCAAAATCTGAAAAATCCTTTTTTAGCGCTGCTGTCCAAAACGCGTTTCATGATTGCAAGACCTTCCTGTTTTCCTTTCAGCTATATCAACAACTACTCTACCCGTTAAAAGATTCAGATAGCTAAATTGACGTTTAATAGAAGTTTCTTTTATTCAACAAGCCCACAGTGATGAAAGAAGGCTTGTCTATTTGTAATCGTACATCACGCGGCCATCGTCTATTTGTGCCTACCATTCTTCCTATTACTCTCATCCGTTTTGGAAGTATGTGTTATGGTGTGTCTAATGTGTGTATGGAGATTTTAGGTATCTTGGACGCTGCGGGTACACGTGCACACATTTATTTGTTTCTACATCAAAAGCATTCGGGAAGATTTTTTGCGGGAAGAATTACGAAATGCGTTCAAACGGGTGCATAACCAGGATGAATTAAAGCGATATCGACGCGCTGAAAGAATAATGCGAATTATGTCCTCGACACCAGGTGTGCTGCTCATTGTGTTACGACTAGAGCCCTCAAACTAAGGCAAGTGAACCTGAAAAAAGGCAAAAATTAGATGCCCAAAACGGTCGAGGGTGGGTGCTGTAGAAATTAAATTATACACCCCTCTGCACACGTTTGTTCTTTCATGTCCAGGATTCCGGTTTACCGTCCGCTGAGGCCGCTAGTCAGCGGTCTGGAGCGCTGTCCTGAAGCACGCTACTTCTGCCAAAAATGTAGGAAACTGGCGAGGCTGGTTCTAAATCCAACAATTAAAAAAAGTCGTACGAACTGCGGGAAAGCCAACTTCCAGAACACAGAGTCGTAAATGTTTTGTCTCCAACGGTTAAGTTCTTCACTTGTAAGGAATGTCAAAACATCGACTGATGCTCGCCAGTTTTTTTACATCCTTCTTTTCATTCGGAATTAGCTGCATGTGCTCTTAACAAGGCTCTATATACGTACATACGCATATACATAGTTAATCTTTACATAATCTGCACACTGACAGCTCGGAGTATCGTAACGTTACTTTCGAGACTAAGACGGTAGAACCGAATTGCCAGCTTTTCTGTGTTCACTGATATATACTCATGGGCACAAGGTCGTTACCCTGGGAAGTGGATACATTCCAGGCCCGCACCGCCTTTCGCGGAGCTCTTGTCTAAAACGAGTAACAATACCCACCCTCAGGAACGAGCATAATTGCTTTTGAATATTGCATAGCGAGCAGCCAGGGGTTCTCTCTTGTAAAGTATTGTGAACGTAAATTTTAATATCCGTATTACTTCCGGTTCCTTGGACACAGAAGGTACAAATTCTTGTGCATACCGTGAAAGGTTTCCCTCTTCCGTAATACCATGCTGCAGAAACACCAAGCGGGACTCTGCACCGCAGCCCCCTGTGTCGTCGCTTCCTCCCAGCGCTGAAGGTAAGCCTTGTGTGTGCAGAACAGATTTTTTAATATGAGAAAACATAATGTGCACCATTATAGAAATGGCGACCTGTTGATTTCTTGTTTTGGTTGTTCGCGTACACTGCCTCACTGGTAAGACTTTTTTGCAAATTTCATCAGCCTTGGAAATGACGAAACTGTTCTCGTTATTATAGAAAAAGCCTGAGAGTTGCGGGTTTTCATCTTTCTCCACGACGACTGCATAATGAAATTAGGCAATCGTTTTTATTTAAATGAAATGCTTGAGATCTACGAAGTGCCCTGGCAATCTTAATGGCGGGGTGCTAAAGCAGGGTTTCTTTGTCATATCAACCCTAACTGAATCTTCATTTTCTTTAGTACAAGAACAAGGCAGGCGCAAAGAGTCCTTTGGTCCTTGGACCCAAGATATTAAACTTATTTTTGGAATATGGCGGAATGCTAGACGCACTCTGGCACGGGTCGGCCCGGTATTGCACTGCCTCCGGGATCGGCACAGGGCCTATGGGCCTATTTACGCGCGGCGTTTTTTTCTTTCTATGTTTCGTCTCCTGCCCTTTAAGTCTCCAACTTTCAGCACACGGTAGCGAGCGTGGCTCGGCTTGAGCCAATAGGCAAGCCCGCGCTCTTTCCTTTTCCTGCTTCCTTTTAGCAACATCAGCCAGTCAGTAAGTCAGCTGCTCCTGCATTTGAGACAACCGCTGGCATCACTCCAAATACAACGTAATTGCGGTTCAAGGAAAAACGACAGAAGCATACAGTTAAGCAAAAATACTGATCTCAAAATCATTACACACAGGACTGCCGAGTGCATATTAAGCCATCAATAAATGTAATCACATAAAAATTATTTTACAAAGAGCAATACAAAGATATTGAAGCGAAATCAAGAACATAAAAGAAAACAATACAAAATGGAACTCACGGAAGTTTTTTTGCGCAGTTTGGCTATGTGGAAATGATACGCTGCAGAAATAGTTTAGAAAAAAAAATTGTATTATTGAAAAAAATTAGATCGCAATAAGAAAGCACTAAAACATTTTTAGAATTGAGAAAAACATGTGTTCGCGACTTATTGAAATTGGTTAATAGAACTAGAAGATTAGACCTTATTAATAGTACGGCGAATTTTATTCAGTGTAGAACTGTACTCCTTGCTAGTGGTACGATTGTTTTACGCAGTAGGGTTGATTCCTAATGGTAATAATTCTGAACAAAATCAATTATTAATATTATCTTAATCACTGTGTCCTTGTTCCTAATCGCTGTGCAATAAGTATGAAGGAAGTGGTATTGATATAAATTGTTTTAATTATTAATTTTACGTTGATCATATAGTTCTGGCGTGCGTGAATAAATAATGTTTTAGCAATGATCTTAACCCCTTTCTGTTGAAATGTCAGTAATTTGCAAATGTTTGTTTCCGTGCTTGTTCTCCAAAGCAAATTAGAATAGGCTACATGTGGACAAAGTAGGACGTTATAGAGCAAGAGTGTTACATTTTCACCCAACATACAGCGAGTTATATTTGCAATCCACTAAGCCTGTATAGCTCCTTCGGGATTTCATTAACGCGGCTCATCATCATCATGACTACGCCCACTCCAGGGCAGAGGTTTCTCCAATATCTCTCCAGTTAACCCTAACACAGTCCTGCACCAGCAGCGGCCACCTTATCCCCGCAAACTGCGCCTATCCTAAACAACGTGGGTATCAAAACTTAACGTATGTGAAAACTCAACCTCAACCACTCTAAATTATCGAATAATGTACGGATTCTGAAGCAAATGACATCTGGGAATGTACATTTTTTTTGAACCGGTAAAGAACAGCTTTTATAATTGCAGTGTTTATGCAAAGAAAATTTTATCACGGTACAATAACCTAACCTAATACCTCCGCTTTTACATTATATGTACTCTCTGCTTGCATTTGATGTATATGGCAGCTTTAGCAAGGTTTTTTTTCCTTCACCTATAATGACTTCACCTATGTTCTGTCTTAAAACTTTATTGCACAATGGGAATGAGTATCGACGTGGTGGTCTCAATTTTGAATACAATTCGAATACGGATTCCAGGTACTCGGCCTACGCTTAGGAACCAAAGTTCTTTTGGAACTGTCCATAATTTGTACCACTATAAGTAATGCGAAGAATTCCCAAAGGAGGTCATAACTTATATTTCCGTTATATGCATTCTTGATCTTTATCTAACTATTAGATTTGAAGGTCGCTAATTGCACTTGAATTACTTTGACAATATATTTAAAGGAGCTGACAGTAGCGAAGCGATGTGGCCGGTTTCTCTTCTACTGTTGTGCATTCCTTAACTATTTGTTTAGAACTTCCTAGAGACTCCACATAGAAGGCGCTGTAGGCGTGCCATTTGACGCCGTCGTTGCTTGTTTCTTTCCTTCTCATGTCTCTCTTTCCCTTCGCTCAGTCCGTTTGCGCGCGCCAGAGGGAATGCATTTTTTACCGTACAGATTCAGCGAGGCGTAGAGGGAAATAATCAGAGAGCATGTTTTGTAAAACATTGTCGTATTCTATATCACTAGACTGCAAATTATTTTTTCTCAGACACTTGCGCTCATTTGGCCAAGGGCCGTAATTAAAATCGCTTAAAAATACGTACAAACGTGGCATGCATGATCGTTTGATAGTGCAGTCTAGCCACGTCTGAGCTTCTTGATGAGTACTAACCGCGCCTTATTTTGCACAGTTGTGAAAACCCCATTTTTGCATCGGAAGGAGATATTAGGAGATGAAGGAAAAAGTGGTAAGGTTATGATGTAGTTAAACGGAGTTGACGTGTGAAAGCATGTGTTCATTCTTCGCCTCTTCTTTCAGGCATCAGCAAATGCATGCAACCGTGTTTCTCGCTCTTCATCTTCACACCCTCTCTCCACTCGGTGGCAGCTAGCGCGACGCTCCTCCTAACTTATCCGAGCTTCCTCCCATTGTCTGCAGCTTGCGGAACGTTCCTCCGAACTAGCCCGAGTTTACCCAACTAACTCCGAAGCTCCTCAGAAGTATGGTTTAACAATAGCTGTTGTCAGGCTTGTTGGTGATCGTCTACAGAAGCCACGTGTTCTTCTCTTTTGTGTCGTGGTTATAGCGCAATATAACATGGCTTCTCAGAAATATCTTGGTTAGGTTTGACCCGATTAAGTAGTGCTTTCGCACTACAACAAGACGTAAGCAATGCGTAGTGGTATTTACTTGTGCACGAGGTGCCTGCTTACGATAAAAAAGACTGCGAGTACACTGAAGTAGCAGTTTGAGCTCAAGGGGACCAGTAAGCAGTCATCGCAATAACGGCGCGCAAAGCCACGCTATTCTGCTATTGGAAAAAATAGGCATAATATTTCCAGCATCGCACGTAGGGCGTTTAGAAAAAGATGGAAATCCTTTGTTCTGATAGGGTTTTTTAATTTTGTTCCGCGTTACATGAGCAAGCATAATGCAAATTCCCCGGTTTAGGCAAATATCTCCTGCAAGCAGTCGCCGAGTACACATGGGCAGCCATTCTTTCTAGTGTGCTGCTTCTGAATATTGCTTACCAACTCATTCCAAGCCTACAGTTTGCCGTATAAACCTCTGCTGTGAAAGCCCGTTAAAATGCGCACACTGTTAAGGTCGATCATTGTTGTCATTTGCCATTAAAGTCTACTTCCTCCCATTTTTGTCTTTCTAAGCGCGATGGTGTACAATGTACGCAGCCAGGCTTTGCTTTTAAATTTCTACTTTTGTTATTATTTCCTCACCCCTTTACCCCCGTGTAGGGTAGCAAACCGATTATTCTTCCTGTTAACCTCCTTGCCTTTTCCTCTTCCTCCTCCTCCTTCTCCTTCTGTTATGGCATTTTTTAATCTTCTTTTTTTCTTTGTCAGTACAAAGTAATCGCTTTTGGCACCAGAAACTACTTCCAAATGTTTCTAAGGCCTCGTCTAAATAATGCCGCTTTTTGGGTACTTGGTGCTCTAGGTTTCATTATGATTGGCTTTTTCACCGCAGTGCTTGTTTTTTAACAAGAAAATGAAACGTTTGCTGAAAACTTGCATATATTGTTGCACTGCAAAAAACACACTTCTTAAAAACACATGGTTTACCTTGTGCATTAAAGAGGGCACTGAAGGGGCACTTAAATTTAATGCGTCATAGACACGAATTTATATTCTCACCGTTTTACGCACCGACGGACGCCAGAAGTACTTTGCACAGAACGTTTTATCTCTCGATAGATGAAAGATGACAACTGACTTTTTTAATCAATTCAGCCAACTCGTACCAAAACTCAATGTTCTCTTCACATGGGAATCAGCATTCGTACAGAACTCTGTCACTGCGTGCACATGTTCTAATGGTATTCCTTATAGATTGTCGCTGTTCTACTGCCACAAGGATTAAAGGAGAATGTTAGAACTGACGTCACGGCCGGATAAAAAATTGCAGATTAAGAGAAAGCGCCTTCCAAAGCAAATGTTCGCATGTGGGTCCCGATTAGGTAGAGCTGTGGTTTGTGCAATTCGACTGATGATAACGTGCGTGTGGGTATCTCATCACACCAGAGTTTCTCTAATCCTGCCGCGAAAAACAAAACGGAAGGAGCTGTATTGATTCTTTGTACAAAATAGTTAACCTTACTAGTAGAATTGGAACACAAAATGGCTCGCCGAGAGAAAATAGCCCTGTCTGTCTGTGCATATTACAGAAGGAACGCGATTTATGGAGATTAAGGTTGAAGTAACAGAATCGTACACCCCGCAGTGCTTGCTAAAGTATGCACCTCGAGGTGTGCGTATATTTTTTTCTTCTTCTCTGTCTTGTACGGAAGCAACCTCAAGGACCCGATGCAAAGTAGTCTAGGTTCGCAGCACGACACCATCGTCAAAAAGGACTCTAACGCCACAGTTTTTCACTTAGCAGCCCAACTAGTTTATGCTAGCTTCGATACGCACGATACGGTCATATTTTGCCATTGTTCTTTTGTTGCTATGCATGCATTGGAAAACATAGATGCCGTGAACATGCACTGGACATTGGAGGAAAAACGAACAAAACAGTAATGCTATTACTAAGAAAGTACTGTTTGTAAAGTTTCATCTAAAATTCATAACCCAAATGCCTCTCAGATTTGTCAGAATTTTCTTTTCCAATTTCATTTACCCAGATCGTTTTACAGCTCTCGAGAAAATAGGCTCATTCGAGCCACATTGCCACAACTTACGACATGTAGCGAAAATATCATGACGCCCCAGCGTTTTCTTTTCAATGGCCAGATACGTCCGATGTGCGGTTAGTTTCTCTCAATGAAAGAAGCATTGTTATCAAACAGATAAACTTGAAGAATGTTAGCTCTCTTTGAATCCGCACATGTGTGTCATAACTGAAGCCTGGCTACACGAGCAAGTCGGTGACGATGACATAGTCTCACCAGGTTATCAGTTATATCGACGGGACCGAGGATCTGGAGGGGGTGGTGTTGCTGTTTTTGTTAAATCCTGTGTCGATGCTGACGTCAAAAGCGTGAGCATGAAAGCATTTTTTGAAAAGCAAAGTGAAGGAGACGGCGTTTCATTTGTGTGCAGTTAATCGTACTCCGGGTGCTGATGAACGCTTACAGAGTAAACTGTGTGATCGATTGTTGTTGATACGAAGCAAGAATGTGATTGTATCTGGTCACTTTAACTTGCCTTTATTAAACTTCAACAATCTGTCTTTTGAATTATCGCATTAGAGCGATATTATCCTGGATGTTGTGCTCGCGCTTGGTCTTGATCGAATAGTTACTGAGTGTACTCGCGAAACATCAATTCTTGACCTGCTGCTCATTAGTGAAAAATTTAGAGAAGGAACTGCTACAATTGAACCCGGCATATCTGACCATAAGTTAATTTCTTTTTTCCGGAAGGTTGAAAAATCAAAAACACATGCGCTTGATGTCGCTACAGTTAAGAAATTTAGTAGAGCTGACGATGTGGCGATTATTGGCTATATTGATGAAAATCTTGGGATTACATGTGCTGATGTGGAAAGCTCTTGGCAATCGTTCGCTAATGTGCTTAAGCATTGCGTTAAAATTACGTTTCGGACAGCAAAATATTTGAAAGGCGGCAACATTCATGAATTACTCGTGAAATTATACATATTAAGCGCAGACTTAAGAGAAATCATAAGAAGCATGGAACGTCAACACCACTGTTTAAAGAAATAAAACGACCTATTATCAAAAGTGAGCTGCGCCGGGACTAAATCTTTTTAGCAGAGTTTCTAAAGATTGATCCGTAGAAATTTTGGTGGCACTTGAGTAAACCCAAAGATGTACTTACTAAGAAAAAAGTTAGCGACACGATTATCACGAACGCTGCCGAATTTTAATCTGCATTTCTACGAGGTGTTTTCAGGATTAGATGAATATGAAATAAAAGCAGCGGCTGTACCAGAGGATGACATTGAAGTAACTCGTGAGGGTGTCTTGGTGATGCTCTTGAAACTGGACATTAAAAAATTGGCTGGACCCGATGGTCTTCCTAATGTATTTTTGAGGCGATACGCAGAACAAATATCAGGTTGCCTCACAGAGATCTTTAAACTTTCATTAGCAAGTGGAAGAATTCATTCAGATTGGAAAATAGCACGCGTGGTTACCGTATATAAAAAAAGGTTATGAATTGTCAATTTCAAATTATCGGCCTGTTTTCATAACAAGCAGTTGCTGTAAGATTTTGGAGAATATTGTAGCCGGCTACCTGCGAAAGTTCCTGAGTGGTCATAATATTTTGTCTGATAATCAGCACGAGTTTAGGCAGGGGTTATCCACAGTTACTCAGACTGGTTTCTCTGTGCACGAATTTGCGCATGTGCTTTATATGTCCGAGCAAACGGGTGTGGTTTTCTTTGATTTCAACAAGGCCTTCGATAAGGTACCACATGGCAAACTTCTCTATGAGATGGAGTGTTTGGGTGTGCCTTTTTTATCATTTGATGGATTTATGCCTACCCTACAGACAGACGGCAATATGTAGAAATTATTAAGACCACTTCTAGTGTTTTTAGTGTTCACTCAGGATTCCCTCAGGGAAGTGTGCTTGGAGCATTGTTCTTTTTAATATATGACAATGATTTAGTTACGGTTGTTCCTGAAGAATAAGTTATTCGCAGACGACTGTGTTGAGTTTAAACAAAATTTATCCGAACATGACCACAGATCCGTACAAAAAGCAGTTTTTGCCATTGAAGGATGGTGTCTGAAATGGGCTGTGGAACTTAATAGTAAAAAAAACTGTTCTCTTACGTACAACTAGAAAAAAAATCTCTCCCACTGTGCTTCCTTACCTTCTTCGCGGCAATAAGATTTTGGAAATGGAGAAATATAAATAGGTGTAACACTTGACAATAAGTTAAAACGGTCGGCACACATTACTAAGATTTCTAAAGCTGCATTACGAAAGCTATGGGTTTTACGAAGAAAGATAAAAACTGCCACAGCACACATAAAAAATTGGCTTACAAAACATGTGTGCGGACTTTATTTGAATATTTTTTAGTGATGTGGGACCCATACACGGGAAAGACAATGATCCTTGAAAAATTCAATAGGAAAGCGGTTAGGATTATGTACAGAAAATACAAAAGAGAAGCCTCTGCCTCACAGTTAATACTCTCAAGTAACATTCATACAGAAGAAACCCACAGAAAGAACTATAGATTGATATTCTTGTTTAATAGTTTAACAGGAAAAAATAAACTGAAGCTTCCACTGTGCATTAAGCGTCCTCTAGTGAGAAGGACTCGGAGCGTTCATGAGCATTCACTTGCTTCCTTATTCGCCAAAACTAGCAGTTCTGAATACAATTTTTTTTCTCTAGAACAGTGCAAGATTGAAATTCTTTACCGGCGTCTGTTTTTTCCTCGCACAATATTTCTGATGCGTTACATTGTCTACAAACGTGCTACTATTGTTTTATGTATGTGTTGTATCCATGAGCTGCTAATAATGTATAAATTTATTCTTTTGGTTATGTAACGATGTAAATTCATTCCTGCTTGAGCCAAGCGGTGGCCTGCAGTATTCTGAAATAAATAAATAAATAAATAAATAAACAAATAAATAAATAAATAAATAAATAAATAAATAAATAAATAAATAACCACGAATCTCAAATTATATCAGTGTGTTCAGTTGGTCGGGAGCGTGGGCGGCCGTTCTAACGCAAATAAGCTATATTGGAGCATGATTACATTCGCAAAAATTATCGATGTAAATGCCCTCAAAATGAAAATTAATATAAGGACCTGATCACCAGAAAAAGGTTCACGAGGTACATGTTGTATAGTTAGTTCTTGTTTCCTTTTCAATGTGAACACCGCCAGAGGGCTACAGTTGTGTGCATATATATGTGCGTGCGTCACTGAATAAACTGGGTTTCGTTCCATGCGTTTGCTGTCATGGTTCACGGTCTTCAAGGGCGGTTCACGCCTACACTACATTGGCGACGAGGATGAACGGAAGAGCGGGCGTATCAACCTTTTCGCTTCCAGTCATGAGCTTTTCCGGACTCGCACCACCGCCCCCATTTCTGCCTGTTCCAGGTCGCCCGGCTGTTCCTTGGTCACAATGGGTGCGACTATTCGAGAACTACATGCTGGCTTCGGGAGCGTCTGATTTTTCGGCAGAGCGTCGCAAAGCCCTTCTTATCCACAGTCTGGGCGTCGAAGGCCAGCGAATATTCTTCACGCTTCCTGGGTCAGCCAAAGACGCCAAAGAAGGTGAGAGCGCTACCGCTAAGGATCTGCCAGCAGATAGTGAGGGCGCAAGCACCGGACTGTTGCCAAAACAGACAGAGACGGCACCTTCGCCATATGACGATGCGGTTACAGCCTTGGGGAACCATTTTACCACCCGAACTAATATCGTCGTAGAACGTCACCGTTTTCGCAAACGCGTCCAGCAGCCAGGTGAATCTATCAACGAGTATGTTGTTGCATTACGTGAGCATGCAGCTGCTTGTTCGTTCGCCGTGCTTGAGGATGCGCTCCGTGATCAGTTCCTGACAGGCATTTCTTCGCAACATGTCCGTGAGCGTCTGTTGCTCGATGGCTCGAGTCTTTCTTTTTCGCGTGCTGTGCTTGTGGCCACTCAGCTAGAACAGACAACTCAAGACGTCCAAGCTTTTGCGTCTACAAGTGTACAGCATGTTGCAACTAAGAACAACGCCCCCTTCCACTGCTTTCGTTGCGGTTCTAATCAGCACTCGGCTGCGTCGTTCCACTGCCCGGCTAAAGGGAAACGCTGCCATTGCTGCGGTCGGGTCGGTCATTTCAAGTCAGTGTGCAATAAGGATCGACGCGTTGCTTCTGTTCGGGAACTAAGCAGCGAAGAACGCAGTGACGTTGCAAACATTCTGGTAGTGGCCGCATCCACTCACCCTGGTATTCATATTGATGTCTTAGTAGGAAACACCAGCGTAGCATTCTTAGTTGATTCGGGATCAGCAGTTTCCATTATGTCGTACAGCCTCTTCAACCAGCATTTCTCCAGTAAAGCACACTGTACTGCCCCGCTAGTTAAATTATTGGACTATTCAAGACAGCCCATACCGGTGCATGGATGTTTTCTCTCTGAGGTTACGTACATGGCTCGTACAGCATCCATTTTGTTTTATGTCGTGTATCGGGGCACTTCGCTTCTCGGTATCGATGCGATTAGAGCTCTTAATCTACGAATTGAGGGCTCATCCCTTTGTTGCCTTGAGACAACTGCCACTGCAGCTGGTAGCCAAGAACGATGTTCTGTAAAAGAAACGCATCCGTGTTATGCTGGGCTCCCCAGCTACTTAAGAAAAGAGTTCCATTGTCTGTTTGGAGAGGGCATTGGTCTGGCTAAGACTTTTGTTCACCAGGTCAAAACGCGTCCATCCGTCCAACCCACTGCGTCTAAGCTTCGCCGCCTACCACTGTCATTACGACCTTTGGTCTCAGAAGAACTTCGTCGGCTGGAAGAGACGGATGTGATTGAGCGCGTCAACGCATCAGAATGGGTCTCCCCTATCGTCGTGGTAAAAAAAAAGATGGAGGGATTCGCCTCTGTGTCGACCTTCGAGAAGCCAACAAGGCCGTCGTGCCGGACAATTTTCCGCTTCCCCACACTGAAGAACTTCTGCACAGCCTTGTGGGTGCAACACACTTTTCCAAGTTAGATCTGGCATCTGCTTATCACCAAGTTTTGCTACATCCAGAGAGCCGTGATTTAACAGCCTTCGTAACACACGACGGACTTTATCGCTTCAAGCGTGTGTGCTTTGGATTAGCTTCCGCCCCCTCGGCCTTCCAACGCATGATGTCGCAAATTCTTCAAGGATGTTCTGGTGTCTTGTTTTACATCGACGACATCATCGTTTTTGGAAAGAGTGAAAAAGACCACTGGGCAAACCTTGCGACCGTTCTCAGGCGTATAAAAGAAGCAGGGCTCAAGCTAAATGACAAGTGTGTATTTTGCACAAATGAACTTTCATTCTTGGGCCACAAAGTCACGCCCGATGGCATCATTCCACAACCTGAGAAGGTAGAATCCATCAAAAACATCCCTGCTCCCACGGATGCTGCTGGTCTTCGATCCTTCCTTGGCTTAGTGGAATATTACGCAAAGTTCGTTCCAAATTTAGCACATGTTGTCGAGCCTATGCGGGCCCTTCTTCGCAAGAATGTGCCTTTTATTTGGTCTGAGAATGTTGATGCCAGCTTTCAAAAGGTTAAGTCCATGCTCGATTCCGGGACAGTGCTCCGGATGTTCGACGCATCTCTTCCAGTCGTTGTCGCCACAGATGCATCCGACTGCGGCCTCGGAGCAGTTCTTCAACAGATGCATGGGCACAAGTTATTCACAGTGGCGTTTGCGTCAAGGACTCTGACGCCTGCAGAAAGAAGGTACGCCGTGGGAGAACGCGAAGCGCTCGCGTGTGTCTGGGCTATCGAGCATTGGCACACGTATCTTTGGGGGCGCCACTTCACACTGTACACAGATCACCAGGCTTTGGTATCTCTCTTGTCAAGTCAAGGTACTGGTAGACGGCCGCTGCGCATAGCACGCTGGGCAGAGCGACTTCTTCGGTATAACTATACGGTGCAATACCGGAAGGGATTGGAAAACCAAGTTGCAGACGCTCTGTCCCGTCTTCCAGTCGCGTTACAGCAGGACGACACGTCTATAGACGAAGTGGTAGCATTCATTCAAGCGCCATCGTGCATCACCAAAGAGCAATTCCAGCAGAGTCTAGCTGAAGACAACACGTTACAACAAGTCATTTCTTACGTCCAGTCGTCGTGGCCTTCGCACAAATTGCTTCCGGTTGAACTTAAGCCATATGGCAAGGTACAGCAAGAATTGTCCGTTGTTGATAACTTGTTGCTCCGCGGAGAGCGTCTTATTGTTCCAGAAGCACTGACTCCGCAAGTGATCGCCACAGCACATGAGGCCCATCCCGGAATTGTCAGGACGAAGGCGCGTCTACGAGAGCGGTTTTGGTGGCCGGGCATGGATCGGCAAGTCGAGCTCGCGATCCAGACCTGCAGCATCTGCCAGGGAGCAGACAAGAGCGCCAAAGTATCTGCTACACCACTGCAGCCAGTGCCATTCCCAGACGGTCCATGGCAAAAGATAGCACTCGACATCGTGGGACCCCTGGAGCGAGCTCCGCATGACTGTCGGTTTGCGATTACTCTGGTGGACTATTTTTCGAAGTGGCCCGAGGTACACTTCAGCTCCGACGTCTCCACCACTACAGTCACAAAGTTTTTGCTTTCTGTATTTTCCCGTGAAGGTTACCCGGATGAAGTCGTTTGTGATAATGGGCCACAGTTCACGTCTAGAGAGTTTGAGCAATTTCTAAAAGATCGTGGCATCCGCCTTCTGCACTCATCCTTGTATCATCCTCAAGCGAACGGGGAAGTTGAACGCTTCAACAGAGTTTTCAAGTCGTATGTTCAAGTGGCAGCGTTAGAGCAGCGTCCGTTTCGTCAAGCAGTAATCGAGTACCTTGGAATTTACCGCTGCACTCCGCACGCTACTACGGGGCTTACCCCTGCATTACTGCTCCATGGACGCGTACCAAGAACAAGACTTGATATTGTCGGATACCCGTCGCCTGCCTTTTTCAGCTCCCCAGACTCTGAGCTGGAGCGCCTGCGCGAACGGGTGAAGAAGCAACAGCAGTACAGTAAGAAGTATACGGATAGCCGCAGGTCTGCGAAAGAGACTACTGTGAAAGTTGGGGACTATGTGCGGGTGAAGAAGCCAGCTACTTCGTTCAAGGGAGACTTCGCTTTCACGGGTCCCCGCAAGGTAACGAAGAAATATGGGCGATCGTCTTTCCGTCTCGACGACGGCAAGATATGGAATGCGGCCATGCTATCGAGGATTCCAGCGGCGCTTCAATCGTGGAACCCCAGCGAGAGTGGTGAGTGTGTCCGCATCCAGCATGGGTCGCCTTCTGACGCCCCACGATTGCTCGGACCAGTTCTTTACACTCCGGACCCACCTCAAGACACAACAGAGGCGTTGCTTCCAACGCCGGACCCTCCGCGCCGTGTGCTGCCACCTCGCAAGAGACGACCGCCTGACCGATATGGCTACATGTAGGCTAGTGTGAACTCTAGGTGAAGAGTGCATGAATGGACTGTGTTGTGATCATTTTTGTCAAACTGCAATGGTTTACATGTACATGTGCATTGGTTATTAGTAAATCCTTTG
Source organism: Amblyomma americanum (assembly GCA_030143305.2). Lineage (NCBI taxonomy): Eukaryota > Metazoa > Arthropoda > Arachnida > Ixodida > Ixodidae > Amblyomma > Amblyomma americanum. The sequence goes on along the minus strand of JARKHS020026424.1, from coordinate 153,126 downwards.
AGATGTGGCAATACGTACTAATCCACTAATTCACTAACCTTAACACAAAGGGAGGGAATATGTTGTATAGTTAGTTCTTGTTTCCTTTTCAATGTGAACACCGCCAGAGGGCTACAGTTGTGTGCATATATATGTGCGTGCGTCACTGAATAAACTGGGTTTCGTTCCATGCGTTTGCTGTCATGGTTCACGGTCTTCAAGGGCGGTTCACGCCTACACTACAGTACACAAGCTAATTACTAGTGTTTTTTTAGCGCTGGTGCTCATGAAGTTTGAAGCAGTACTAAGCAATTATAGGACACGTTAAAGAATAAAGCTCTAAAACGAAATTAGTGCACTCCATCGAAAAACAAAGTATTGATAACACTTCCTCAACCCATTCACCGCTTTCATTATCTGTAGATTTCTTCAGTAATTATTTTTTTCTGCCATATCACTTGACTAAATGACCTGCCATTAGCTGCCAAGAGCTTTCGGTTGGAGGCAGCCTCTTGTCATTTCATTATTTTCAAAAATTCCGAAGCATTTCGTTTCATGTTTTGAGACTATATAGGGACATTAACTTTCGTGCTGGCAATTCAAAATTGTACAAGAGAGGAAAACAGCCTGAAACGAAAAAAGCTTTTGCTACACATTAATTGCATACCACTATGTTTTGAATGTAGCCACACTTATACATGAACTATTCTCAGATATTAAACGCTGGGGTCTCATCATATTGTCAGTGGATGGTGAAAACTTATACTCGGGTACCTGAAACGCATCAGCAGCATTGTACTGTCGACATAAATTTCGTGTATATCACGTGTCACCACGTGGCTCGCATCTCTTCAGGAGCATTGCGCCGGTTTCTCAAACTTAAAACACTCACGCGCTTCTAGAAAGAGTACTAAGCTCCTCGCCTGTCACGACGGCAGGTGCTGCCGGAGAATGGAGCCGAAGTAATGTCTGCCGCAACTCGAGCGGTACTGACATTTGCTGAGAGTACAATTCTTAGCGCGAGTGAGTGAACAGCAACAAAAAAGAATTCAACTTCATCCCCGCACGCTTCCTATTGAGATGTGGCATGAAATACTAAAGGTTCTTTAGCTTTAACAAAAACTGGATGTAGCGAAAGTGGTCAACGCACTCAAGGCGTCATTTCTATGCTGGCCTTTGAGCTTAACAATGTAATCAGCGAAAGGCGGGAGAAGGGTGGAAACGCTTCTTAAAAACTATAGCTGTGTGCGCTGGCAACAGCGTCCAGAGTCATTAATGCGCGAGGCATCTTCATCAATAATAGCTTACTGAAGAAATAATTTTCAGCACAATTTGTGCCAAGGCAATTAAAAACAGCTCAGTGATGTACAACTTCTCGAGCTGCGTTTAATGGGGAGCGGTGCTCTGGTAACACTTCTAATTTTCTGAAATAATCGATAAAATGAGGAAAACAAAATGAATGAAAATAGCTGATAAAAGCGATAATTAAAGCAAAGGCCATCTACTGGCGGAACATACAACCGAGAATAATTTGGGTCACAGTTCAGTGCTGCGTTGCCAAGTGTAAAAGTTCATTGAGAAATAGTGTACAAAATTTGTTGCCGTGCGAACTTGGAAGGAAAATGAACAAGCTTCTCTGTTTAAAGAACAACACGCACTTTTTTATCTTCAATTCAGTTCTGAAGAGCAAAATAATTGCCTGCTATAGGAGAAGTTGCAAACTTGTGGGGTGATAGAACGCGTCGGCTGGCAGTCGAAAGACGTTTTTACTTGGGAGGTTGTTTTTTCTAACAACACAATCCCTACAATTTAATGGCGTTATCAGTGGACTGAGCAGGATGTAATAAAACGCTGTAAACAGGATGTACATCTTTTCTTTCCTTTTCTTCGAGACTGATAAAGGTGCCAGTAGTGCCTCAGGTTTTCCCCGAAGCAGCGAGGTAATGAACAACTCACCTTTCTCTTCAGCTTGTTTCGGTTGGCGCATGCATACAACGCCAAAGAAATTGAAAACTAGACTAAGGTGAGAGAAGTGATCAAGGCCGTTATATTTATGAAGATGACAAGCTGTAACAGCTGCGAACAAAACGTGAGAATCTCCAAAACAGCAGTAAACGACACCAGAGGGCATGGTGTTGCGGCTGTGGCTGGGAGACTAGCAATTACGGATAAGATAAGAAAGCCTTTCTGCGGGGTATGATCTGGTGTGTAAAACCTCCTAGTCAGATTGAAGTCTGTGTTTTTCTTTCGCGCTGAAATAACTTTGCCTTTGTTCATTTCTATGATCTAAGTGACATCTTCCCTCAGGAATTCGGGAGAAAAAAGCTGCTGTGCTGATGTTTGGATAAGACAAAGCTTTTCTTCGTAGACAAAAGGACCATTAGGAAATACTGTTCCTTGAGAAGGAAACGAAATGCTTCCTGTCTTTGTTTAGGGGGTTCATTTTGTTATTTTGTGAGCCGTTACGGTAAGACGCATAAGTTAGACGTAAATGCACTGACTAAAATTATTACTCATTTTATAAAATGCCTTTTATGTCTTCAATAGATAAAGCAACATAAGAAAAAATACTGGTTAATGAGTATTGTTAGGCTCCTAGGAGAACCACTTTTTGCTAATTGCACATTCCACGACACATAGGACAGAGCAACACTGAACAATCCAACTCATCGTCAAAATTATAATATTATCGCGGTTATTGCAGTTTAAGAAAAAGGTGAGAGATTAGTAGCACAGTAGCATTCTGGGCATTCAAAGTAGATGTTTCATCTGGTAGAATTTCTTTTTTGCAAAACAAAAAACTTGATTTCGCCCAATATCCTTGCATGTTGTCCTAGGCATGTCGGCAGGACATTTCTGCCACTAAAACTTCAATGGTGATGTATACACTAGACCTAATGATGTAAGGGCTTAAAACCCTGATTGCCACCAAGGGGCTGGGAAAGGACATCAAGCCTGGAAATTTATGGCACATCGTGATTTTTAATTAGCGAACGTAAGTAAAGCTGCAAACGGGCCTAGGTGGTTCACATTTCACGCATGATAACATCATTTGGTAGTTTGCGCCTTCTCTTTGTGTGTGTGGTTTTTGGGCCCAGTGCTTCTTCGTTCCCATGAGTAGCACGCTAATTAAGTTAATCACGGAATGTTGATGGGGCGTTTTTTTTTCTAATCGAGGACAGGAAAAATGAGCGCATTGAACAGCACTTTGTATAAAGGACGGAGTGCCGGCTGTAACTAGCAGACGGGTGCCAGTGCCTGTTAACTAGTTGCCAACGCTTAGGTAGACAACCGTAGAGAAGCTGTCGTGCGTAACTGGCCTTAGAAATTGGGTTTCACGTCAGCTTCTTTGCCGATTACTCGTCATAAAAGCGTCACGAACAGTTGAAAACCAAAGAAGCAAACACATTTCGTGGCACAGTATGTGGCAGTGCATTTCGCACAAAGGTTAATGCTAGAAAACTAAATGTCAAAAGCATGCGAGTCAACGTGCAGAGGAACTGCTGACGTGCCGTGGCTTCAAGTTATTTTGAACTTTTCTGTTCTTGAACGGCAGAATATGTAGAGGCAGAAACACTCTTTTTGTCATTGGCGACCAGGACTTCGTCATTTACGAACACGATGAGCGTACGGTCGCTGTGAAGTGATCCACAGGCGCCATAAGTTTGTGGGCCTCATTTAGGTCATTAAAGCGAAGGGACCAAATCCACGCAGTACAGTTCGGAGACTAAATGAGAAAAGGCAGCGAGTGCAAATGTTAAAAAATGAGGAAAATGCACATCCAAAGCAAGTCTCTCTGATAAAATGGCTACACGAGTCCGTATGCGTGAATATCCCATTGGGCGCATATGAGAAAATTCAGCATAAAAAACGCGGATAAAATGAAGCCAAAACAAGGAAGAAATGAAGAAAGTGAAGGACAGAAATTAGGCGCATAAAAAACAGAAGAGGGAGCAATGTATCGGCCACCAATCAGTAGAGTGAACTGCAGAAAAACCGCTGTCGAAAACAGGCACTGTGAAAGTGAAAGACACAAGAGTATGGATTTAAAATACAATGTTTTGCAACCACCCACGCGCCTACATCAGCGAAATGCGTAATGCCGTGTTAAACCCCAAGATGGTTAGGGAGGGGAAAGTATCTCAAAAGAGCCGCTTTGTGAGTAGTAACGACAGGATATGCTGAAATGACGAGAGTGTTGGGCTTCAAATAACCTTGTCAGCGTTTCCGTATATTATAGCAGAGTCCTCGTGCATTGAAATTTGCGTCCGAAAAAGCTGCTGTCACTTTTGGTTCAAAAGAAATTTTGGTGTCACTCTAATGGTAGCACAGAGGTCGATTATACACAGCGTTCACCACAATAAAAGACAACTTGAAAATAGGTAGTGCTTTTCAGAAAATTAAAGGGAAACCGCCATTGTAAGTGCTCACCTCTACCGCCGACCAATCTCTTCCTCTCCTCGACCACGGCGTGATAAATTGCAATTAAGTATTTAAAAGTTAGATGCCCGCAGATATGTGACAGATTTCAAAATGAAGGTTCATCGCCTAAAATAGCCGGGGGGGGGGGGGGACAGGTAGGGACAATCGCATTTATTGAGAGCTCTTGAAAGAAAACGTTCTGCACACTGTGAACAAAAAGAAGTCGGCAGAGGCATTTAATAGTGCTTGCGTGTGAGAAGGCGTAAGCCCGGCCAATCACTTCGTGAACTCAGTCGCCGCGTGCTGCCGCGTGATGTATCCAGATGACACGTTGGAAATTCTCAATCTGTATGGTTTGCCGCGACGCCACCGCACCCATTCTGATTTGCGCGCTAACTTCATGAAGGCAGTCGCCTCCTTGCCACGACCCGCGCCCCCCCCCCATTCTCTCAGCAGCTGCCGTATCAGACTGCATTCGAATACGCCGACCATCTGCATGAGGTCATTGTCAACTTTACATTGATCGATCACTAGGATAACACACACACACACACACACACACACACACACACACACACACACACACACACACACACACACACACACACACACACACACACACACACACACACACACACACACACACACACACACACACACACACACACACACACACACACACACACACACACACACACACACACACACACACACACACACACACACACACACACACACACACACACACACACACACACACACACACACACACACACACACACACACACACACACACACACACACACACACACACACACACACACACACACACACACACACACACACACACACACACACACACACACACACACACACACACACACACACACACACACACACACACACACACACACACACACACACACACACACACACACACACACACACACACACACACACACACACACACACACACACACACACACACACACACACACACACACACACACACACACACACACACACACACACACACACACACACACACACACACACACACACACACACACACACACACACACACACACACACACACACACACACACACACACACACACACACACACACACACACACACACACACACACACACACACACACACACACACACACACACACACACACACACACACACACACACACACACACACACACACACACACACACACACACACACACACACACACACACACACACACACACACACACACACACACACACACACACACACACACACACACACACACACACACACACACACACACACACACACACACACACACACACACACACACACACACACACACACACACACACACACACACACACACACACACACACACACACACACACACACACACACACACACACACACACACACACACACACACACACACACACACACACACACACACACACACACACACACACACACACACACACACACACACACACACACACACACACACACACACACACACACACACACACACACACACACACACACACACACACACACACACACACACACACACACACACACACACACACACACACACACAGACACACACACACAGACACACACACACACACACACACACACACACACACACACACACACACACACACACACACACACACACACACACACACACACACACACACACACAGAATGGCTCAAGATGTCAACCTCACACATACTTGTCAGAGCGGTATGAAGGGCAATAATCAACTTCTATACTTGTTTCCACTTCAGCATAGCAATTCAAAAGGCACTACTGGGTCACGCCTTCAAAAGAGTTACTTTTAATAGTATTTTACTCATGCAGGGGAAGTTGAGCTTGCTGGAAATCTATTCAAAATGTTCTCTTTCACTTTGCGGGAAACTATGCTTGTTTCAGCAATAATGTCCCCGGGCACACTTGTGACGACGCCCATTGTTGTGCCCCCGTCTTTGTTTCTAGTAAAAAAAAATATTTATTCATCGTGCTTTTGATCGTCCAATTAGTCATGTTTCTGAGTCGTGCTAGAGGCCTTTGTTTAGAACGGAAATGTTAAATGCACTCAGATGTTATCGAAAAATTCAAGTTTATTGAAATGCGGACATTAATTTGTTACGTGCTGGTAAGGAATTTTCTCTCCTTTAATCCTCAAGAATATTACACCACATCTAAGTACTTCATCATTTTTTATAGCAAAGATAGTCAGTAGTGTCATCGTCGATCATAACGACCAGTTTTTTCTAAATTTACTGCCATCTACATCTTCGCACACTTACATGCACGCCTCACTTGATGTTTTGCATTGCATTCTGCTCCTTTTGAAATGTAGCCGCAGTGTCTGGGTTTGAACCAAATGCTTTTTCTGTCTCTAGCAGGCTGCAGTTGCCAGTGAACCACATCGGCGTGTTTTTGAGAAAGATAACCCCTGCTGAAAGAGAGAAATCGAGTTCAATATTGATGGTCATAATATCAGTGTAACATATGGCGAAATTTAGGAATAAAGATAGAAAAGCTGGCCTGACAGACGAATACAAAAGTCATAATCACAAGCTTACTCATAAGTTAAATGTCGCAATGCAGGCTGAAAATGCACTTTCTAGAAATATATATAAAAAATCGCCCTTTCTTTTACAAATCGAGTTGATATGAAGCAGGAATCCCCGAATAATCAAAATGAAAAGCTGCACGATATCCATCGGCAGGGGAGCGAGTCCGATAGAACACGAATACTCTTCCAGAAATCCCATTTTTTCGCAACCGCAATCGGCGCCGAGACACGTTACGCGAATGCGTTCTCTTAAAACCGCGCGACGAAGCTCGGTGGAGGGAGCAGAGACACGGTCGGTCGGTTCGCCCAGAGGGCCAATTCAGGCATCGACTTTCCCGCTCAAAAAAGGGGGGGGGGGGTGACAGCACAGCTGCACCAGACAAGGAGACCCTTTCTGACAGCGCCAGTGGCGGCGTCTCCGGCGGATTCCTGAAAAGAGATGCAAGCAGATCACCACAGATACGGTGCTCGAGACTTTCCGGTTAAAGCCCCGCCGAGCGCCTAGCTGGCTTTCATACCTGTTCACACGCAAGTCCTACAGCCGTCGTTCTTGGTACAACCACCTCGCACGCGCGTTGTATCGACCGGTCACCGACCGTGGCGGAGCACTGAGCCGTGGGTACCGCATTTCACGAAGCATCTATGGCGCGTATCACGAGGGTAGTCAGGCGTGAAGCGCCTGAGTTCGGAGTAGAGGGCTCCTGTGGCTTCTATAGATTGATTGCTGTACGTGCCCTTATAAACTTTTGAGGCGTCGTTCTCCGCCAGACAGCGGGCATGGGTGTGCTCTGTGTTTGCTTAAGCAGTATCGCGTAGTTAGTTGAAGCGGCCTCTTGGGTCGTTGAGGGCTCTGTGAAGATGGGTAACAGGTGTGGGTTTGTTATAAGCATGCGATGGCAAGCGTACAGCTAATAACGATAAAGCTGGACAACTGCTGTTTTTTTTTATGCAACCTATGTCGAGCCCTCAGGAGTTGCGGTGAAATGTTATACTGCAATGACTAACGGTCGATGGAGTCCGAATTTGCTAAGCCCAAAGAAGAATGAAGACAAGTACTGTACACGAGCGAACTCCTTACCCTTCTACATATTGTTGCCTGACGGCAAGCCGATAAAATCAGAGCGACATGACAGCTGGTGATGGCATGATTTATTGGCCGACGGCCCGGCCCGAGCGCTCCCCCCGCGTCACTACACAGTTAGTCTTTCTCCAGCCCTTCACCTTCTTCTCTCCTCAGTGCATTCCTTCTCTCACGCCCGTGGTCACGTCCTGCGTTTGATCGTCGCTGCCATTCTTCTAGTTCGCACGATCAGGACCATCGCTCGGTGGCTCCGGGCCGTGTCACGGACTAGAAGACAAGGAACTGTGTAGTTACTTGGGCGGGAGTGCTCGCGCCAGGACGTCTGCCATTAAAACATGCTATCACCATGTGTCATGTCATTCTGATTTCATCGACTCGCCGCCCATTAAGAGTATTAATGTCTTCTGCACGATATACGTGACTGAGCTCTTAGATGTTCTGCATGAATGGAGAGCGAGCAAACATGTCAGCAAATTTTTCACCCGTCATCTGTCGTCCCTGGGGTCTTGTGAAATGTGATGATCAATATTTGAACATATTCCTTCGACGGTATTTTCAAGGTTGCGTGAAGAAACATTTCCGCCACGCAGCTAGTTCATGCAGGAGGAGATGGATTTTTAATGTGGCGTGATATACGTGGCCAAACGTATTGAAGCTGAATATAGAAGTGACCTGGGTGATCGCTCACCATCGTATACATGTCAATGATGTACAGAGTATACACGCTTTTCTACCTCTTCTCCCGAGCTCTCTTATCAGTGATAAAACCATACCAGGACATCCGACCACGCATTAGAGTGGAGTCCGCCGACAATGCGGAAAGAAATAGAACAGGGAAACGGAACAATCCTCAGACGGTAAAGCCAAGTCAAAGGTGCTATGCCAACGTGCACACACGAAAAAAAAAGTAATTCCTGGTGACATTCGGTGCTTCGGCTGTCTTTGGCAGGTGTTGAATATTCAAACTACATGAAAAGAAATATCTCAATAAAGATGACGAATTTCGTTAACATACCTGCCCATATTAATATTACAGGTGTATATGAGCCAGAATTATCACGTAGCACATTTGGCACGTGGCGACGACGACGACGAAGTGTGTGCGCATGCTCCTGTGTTCTGTATGCTAGCACTGCAATTTAAGGCTACAGGCAGCAGCCCTATGTTGTCTAAATAAACACTTGTCGGCCCCTGCTTTGGCGATACAACACTGCCCCGAAGAATAATACGCTGGAATAGCGTTCAATATTGTTCTTCAATAGCGCATTAAAGGTTATGGGAGATCCGGTTAAACCTTATCATTATGTACCATACGTGCCCAAGACACTAATTTTTTTCTGGTTCAGCTTGTATGTAAAATAAAGTATCGACTGCCGCAGGCCACTTCTAACGCTATTATAACGACTACTGCGCTTTTCATTTCAGGATCATGAGTTTCGAGCAACCCGGTTGCTGTTAAGTGAGATTGCTGTTCTTAGTACAATAATAATGACCTAGTCAGGTACAAATAACAGCAAACGTATTTCCAGTTTGAACTTGAGTATGTATGTATATCACATGAATTCGAGTCAAACGTACATGCACTCCTGTAAAAAAAAATACAGAGCGGAGAGAAGTTAAAGCCCTAGGGACTCTCGCTTATGGCAAACTTGAAAAAAGGCAAGTAATTGGACGAAGAGAAGTCCATAAAAAAACAAGGGCACGGCAGTTAACAAGAGTGTGAGGCACAGAAACAGCGCCGTCAGAAAGCAGCTTAACACAAAACTGGTGCTTTATCTCTAACAACGCCAACTAAAGCTTTGGACGCTTTCGCAGCCCAAACAGCAATTTTTATGTTCTCCGTAACAGCAGCTGAATTGAGATTCACTGGAAAAAGACTTATAATAAACGCTCAAGTACATACGTTGAAAAGAACAAACACTTCTGTCTCTAGCTCTGGAACTAAAAGAACCAGTGTAATTTCACGAAGCGGTGATATTCATGGCCGACGAATTTAATGAGGGTGCTGGAGTGACAGGTAGACATGTGATGCCTACAATTATTCAGCTCATTCTGACAAGCGGGTCTCGTTTCAGTGCTATAACCTTGGGGCAGAGGGTGCCAAGTCCGGGGGAACTTAAGTACATCCCTTGATTCGTGTCGCCTTATTACACGGTGTTCAGAACAAACATTTCTAGCTACCGTGGAGGACAAGCAGGCAGAGGGCAATTACAAACGAATGGGAGTGGGGATTATCCGGTATCTCGTCGTGGCTAGTGTTTATTAGGAAGGTTTTGCTGTACACACTAGTTCGCAGAGAATTATTCGCGGTGCGTAGCAGGAAAAGCAGAGAGAAAGAAACTCATAATAGAGAGAAACAGAGCTAACTTGTTTCTCGCAGTCTTGAATATGCCATGGAATTTTTGCTCAGTTGGAAATTCGTTCAGAACACGATCACAAACTAGAGACGGATGCAGAAGGCCGTGAGGGAAACGCGTGATATCAATCATGTTAGGAGAGAATAAATAAGCCCAGATTTCCTTCTACATTCTCTCTTATCTTTAAGCCTAGATGGCACTTTTTCTGTGTTATGGACATCCAACCCAATGCTGTTGCAAGACTGAAATATAAAGACCCTCAGGGAAATTTATTATAGTCCAGAGATGCGCTTTCTACCATCCAAGGGGCTCGTATGTCCGTAGTAACTGAAACCAACGCTGTCAGGTAAAGACGTCGACCGAAAAAAAGTGGACAGCGAGGAGCAATGAGCATCACTGTCAGAATATGAAACAAGTAGCAATAAAGGGTGTTACTGGGAGTGTAGTCTTGCGCTTGAATTATAATGGCTGGTAGAGGCAGGTTCCGAAATTTACTGTTTTCAAGATTGCTAAAACATGGGTAAATAATGACAGCAAAATATTACAAAAACAGCACAAACGGGAGCGTCGTCGGTGTGTCACAGTGCCGCTGCCTTCCTCGTCTAAGCGATCAATATCAGCGTTACATTGTCTGCGTCCGCGGGATGCCTGCAGATATCTATAATATCGGGATTTCATCAATTGTGACGGGCTGCAAATATTACAGTCAGTAAGCACAGAAAACACACCTATATTTTCCATCATCTGCCTACACGTTCTTCTCGCAGGAAGGAAGCTGGAGTAGATTTTTAGTTTAATGAACGCAAACCTTACGCCCTTGCTTCGAATCTCACTTCAAGCGGGTCTCTTGGAATTCGTTGAAGCGTCGGTGCCAGTTTACACCAATGCTCTCGTCCTGCCATATGCTAGCCTTCCCGGATAGATCACTTAGTAGATCGACTGCTCCGGCGAAGTGGTGGCACCGGGTTCGAACCCCGGACCAGGCCGAATTTTCCTTCTGCTGCGAAGTTTCAGTACAAACTGTAAAGCTGCCCTTAATGGCTGCATGGCAGCGTGTGGGTCAATGTCAGTGAGTTGTTACTTCCTTTTTATAATTATCTGGTGCGAGGGAAGCTTGGTTTCTAGGACAGGGACCGGAGTGTGCGAGGATGAAGGCCATTTCTGCGCAGGTGTAAACTGGACCAAGAGATTCACGGCAAATGTGCGTGAACGAAAGTACTTAACGTCCGTGTTTTTTAAGGAGCAGCTGCTTTTTTGCGTCCTCTTTGGGGGGAACATGGCAGAGACTCTGGTAAACACAGCTTGCCCTGATTAACAGGAGGTCGATAGCGTGCACAAAATTCTTGGCCTAACGCTACTTTACTCATTGCATTTGAAAAACTGACGTTCAGTCACGACCTCTGGCTGCCACCACACTGTAATTCATTGAGAAGGTAACCTGTGAGTTTTAAAGAAGAAAACAAAGTGGACAGCTGTTGGGCATGCCGTCTAAGCTCGACCTTTAATTGCTCTCCGAGCAGGAACCTTGCGTTAGGTTAACAGATCCGAATGCTTATTAGCTTTAACATCGTGGCTGGTCTAATAAATATTGTTGTGACGTAAATATTGTCGCGAATTTTTGAAGAATGAAGAAACAAACACTGCAAAGATTCGCGGCGTTATCTCCAAAGGAAAGCAGATAAAATTCGATAGAAGCTGCGCATATTTTCCCAAGAAGAGCACTTTTTGCCGCAAAGAAAAAAGTTACAGGATTGCACTTAAGTCTGCTTAAGAGTGCAAATGTGAAATCCTTTCCATGAACTAATTCTCCCTTCTTTTTTCATTTTGTGTTATTTTCTTCAACTTTTGTTGTTTTTACTTAATTTTTACTTTTTATTTTTATTTCTGGTTTATTTCATTACATATACGTTGCTCTAGAACTGTTGCTAATCAAAAGTTACATTCTTGTTTTATTTACCCCACAAGCTTATGATTGACAGTTCGCGCGGACAACTTCCGTCTACAACTCCGTCTACAGCTTCCGTCTCCAAATTACGTCCACGCCACCCATGAGCCAAGAAATGTTTTCGCCTTAATAGAGCATGATTATAGGGGACAGAAACGCTGCTCACAGCAGGTAGCCAAAATGCATGGTCAGAAAGCGTTGTCGCATCTCTGGTACAGCCAAATTTCGGATGGCACACTACGGGATGTATAAAATACCACAACGACACGCTTCTCTAAAAAAATTGGGTGTGAAGTTATCAATACGTCCAAAACCGCGAAACTGGTTCATAAATAGTACATGGTCACTACTCGAAACCATGTCACAACTTGACAAGTGCGTTGAACCTTGGCTTAATGTGATCCCAAGATGCCACGGCTTGATAATGTCTTCATCCTCTTACTGGCCTAGAGAGATTCTGTGGTCCTTGATAGATATATTCAGAAGTCGTAGAGCGTCTGCGGAATCTCTTTCTTATTTTTTAGGTAATAGCGCTTACTTCTTTTCATAATGAGATGAAAATATTTTTATATGAAACGCTGCAATGAGCAAGCCTCGTTCAGTCAAAACTAGAATGCTGCATAGAACATGCCTGACAACATGATGTCTCAGCTTCCTTCAGGAAACACTCTGTATCGACAGGCGTCGCAGCAGAATGGGTCAATCTGAAAAATATTACGAAGAGATAGCCGACGAACATCGTTTTTCAGCAAAACCTAACGGATGGATTGCTAGTATTGACGGGAGGATGTACTGCTTTTGAGTAAGCGGCCTCTTAACTATAACTAATTGCAAAGTGTAACTTCATAATTAAAGACGCGTAGAAAAAAAAGCAACGTAAGTGCACTCAGACGGAGTAACATTCAATGTCCGGTAGCTTCTGGGGTAGCGGTTTGCAACGCTAAATATGCGAGAACAGGGTGGTGGGGTTTTGCATATGATGAGACAAGGCGGTTCAAATGAGCGGAAAAGCGGCACCTCTGTGATGCAGCTTTTGCACGTCGAAATTAGAAGGAAAATGACACACAACAAAAGGTGAAGCTGATAACAGTTCGGTCTACACTTTGGTGAAGCTCATTCTTAGAAACGGCATAGGCAACAGCTCTGTCACATCGGGGAGGAACTCCAAACCGTCTGTGATTTTCTTGGATGAGTCATTATCACATGGATTTGTTTGTAAATGGGGGTGCGAATATCTTGAAACATTGTCCAGCTACGAGAATTCTGATTGTGATCGCTTGTAAGTTTTCCATAAAAACGCATTATAACTCCGGTGAGTAAAGCGTTTAATTACTCAATTCTGTTAATTATAAATCTGACAATGAAAACTGCCCCTTTAAGCTCTGTGCATACGCCTGGTCGCAAAACCCAATGCTAAGGTTTATTCTAATCTACAGCCCAACGCACGTTCTAAAACTTCATAGAACCTAACTTTAAACACTGCTGTTATGATTGGGAGTTGCTACATAATTTATAATTCAGAGTGGAGTACCCTGCTTTGTTTTTAAAGCGCCCTAGCTTGTCGCATAACAAGAAGCAAGGCGAAACAATCTTTACTGTACAGTCTCTTGCGTGCACACGATCAGTGGAAAACATCATTTGCATGACACTGTTCAGGCTTTGCCAGATTTCCCGTGGGGGATCAACGCGAGGTGCACACAGTCGCCACGCAATGCGCCTGACGGGGGATTTTGTGCAGGCGGTGCAGAAAGTAGAGCTTGGCCGTATTTGACGAACCCTGGCTAACAACTGTATCTGATGCTAAAGAATATATTATAGGTTTGCAATTTCACAGTTTGAAAAATTGCATGCTGAAATTATGTAGACAAAAACTTGATCCTGAATTCTTCCAAGTTGCTTTAATGGCGAAGAATTGTCCAGACGTCCGCAGTAGGAGAGTTTAGTGTGTGGACGAACTGCATGTGTGGCGTCACTGTGCAAACCATGAACACGACCACTATCACGCTTTCACTGCTGCGCAACAGGCGGACGGAATCGTTCCCAAGAAAAAGAAAAGCATGCTAGCAGAAGTTATACGCTAACTAGAAAGGCTGGAAAAACTTTGTCCACACAAGGAAGCTGCTATGCACCTTCTAGCTGTCGCCTGAAGCAGTACTCTGCCGCAGTGTAAATGCACTTCAGTTTTTTGCAAAGAAACCTAAGGTAGCAATGGATACTATAATAATTGCTTTGCTTCCCAAAAGCCCAAGTGTTATTTTGCGTGGGTACAGGCAAAAGTGAAACACCATTGATTCCCGGAACATTGTTACAGCGTGTGCTAGATTTTCGGCCACAGCTACTCTTGTTAGTGAGGGCTCAGTTATCTTTTTTAAAACTGATGTAGGCCAAGAAAGTTCATGCACAGTTGCTACCACCCCCCAAATCAATAAATATCGACGTGAAATTTGATGGATTAGTGGACGTTCCTGACAGTCTGCTATTATTATCGACTCTGACATTGCCGGACACTCACAAGGTAAAATGACATGCACCAAACTACATTAGATATTAGAACTATGGATAGAGGCCAGCGTTGCCCACTGAAATGTTCCGACGTGAGGCCATAAAAACACCCATCCTCTCTCCATTGTAGGAGCTCAGCATGCGACATGTGATGGTAGTGGCTTCGTATTTTGTCTGCAGTATGTAGTGCTACTTTCTTTTAATATTTTTAAATCGTCGCGCCGAAAAACTTACTGCGCAGGTAATTTAAAACTCTAATCAATAGCACCACAAAGAAAAGATGGCCGTGCACTCCTTTCCGTTGATGTCCGGACTCACTTATCTTAGCAATGCTCTTATCGCCTCACCGCTGCTTATCCAGCGCTCTACCAGTGTGCAACGTAAGGAAAGTGATGCCATGACTATTATTGTGCACCAGAAAGAGAACGTTTTCTGTTTTTGAGTTTCACGTTTAAGCCATCTGTTTTCTAACGCCATAAATCGTGTTGGTCCCGTCTAATCACGTGCTACCGAAAAGGGACCAATCTCATGGGTAGCAGTCTTGAGCACAGCGAGGTAACGTGAATGGCCTAATCCTGAAACAGTCCAACTGAAAGGCTTCTGTTTTGATCTATAAGAGCGCCGCCCAAATCAAACGAAAGCAAGCACTGCAGAAGAGGAGAGCAAGTGGTGGCTATGTAGCTATAATAGGTATGAAGGTAACGTTAGCATTCACTCAACGCCCAGCACATGTTCATGACATGCGCCCGTGTACCCCAACCGAGTCAGAGCAGGTTCAAAGTTAGCTGACTGCTCGTAGCCTTTGCCTAAAAAAACAATCTTAAAACAAATATAGTTAATGTTGGTTCAGGATTAAAATACTTCCGTACTAACGAGGCTTTTCGGGAAACGTAGGAATCTGGCGGAAGGTGAAAAGACTGATCGCAATGAAGGAAATGTTCTAGAAATAAAGAAATGGTAAATAAATGAGTTCAAATTTGGAGGAATAGCGCACGTAAAGAGTGTCACTTCGCCATCATCCGCAGGACGACGTATTCTTCTCACGTTAGTCAGGCCACGTCTCATCGGGCATTCGAGTTCTGTACACATTGACGACGAATGGGAAATGCACACTCCGGAGAATATGTGGCTTAGGTTTCTTCATTTGTTTTCTTTTTCGTATCTATGAGCTACCACAGGATGCCTGGACAGCTCTTGTATTCAAGTGCCCCGCTTGGGTGGAAGGAACATTGTCGATTCCAGTATGATTTGGGGATGGCGTAGCGGAATGTCAAACGTGAGGCACATTCAGTAAGGGTGACGCGCACAAGAAGGCGCCGTGACAGTCTCGTTTGATATCTTTGACGATTGATGTTACGTCGTAATTGAGGTCGTTCTCTCGCTCCTTCCCTTACCAGCACTGGGCAGAGTTAGGGCAGGGCCAAAGATAAACGATCTGGCCATGCCAAAGCCTGCACCTACATTATACTAGCGATACAAAATCAAATACAGGCCTCGTAAGACGAGAGGCCTGGCGACAGGATCAGGATTAAATTATGGTCGGACATTCGGCGATCGGGCGACCGTTTCCAGTTATTCTAGACCAGTACTGAGCTAGCTTGTAACACAAGGTGACATTATAATGTGTCACGAGTTTGATTAATGAAGAAACAAGTAGATGCCGCTTCAGTCTTTGCGCAGGTAGCAGGAAGACAAACAATATATGATGGGGTCATTAGCATAATTTCGCTTAAAGAGTAAACAAATTGGCCCTTCTAGAGAATGCACAGTAGTTAGAGGAGGGAGAATCAAAATGGGGATCGAGGAGCTTCAGCGTGTCCTAGATTAGCCTGCACGGTTCGTCCTCCTTGATTAAAAAACAAATATTTCGAAACAAAAAATATTATGGTTTATGGAGGTTTAACGTCCTAAAGCGCCTCAGGCTATGAGGGAGGCCAGAGTGAAGGGCTGGGGAAATTTCGACCACCTGGAGTTCTTTAACGTGCACTGACATCGCACAGTACGCGGCCTCTGAAAAACAAAAAAGTGCTAACCACATTTTCAGCTCTCTAGAGCATATTTATGCCTCACCAAGGCCGCACTTTTTAGTGACGCTGCAGGGGTGGGTGCAGATGAAGCAAAATTGAACAAATAAAGAACTAACAATAAAATAACGTAGAGCTAAAATAAATGCACTAAAGCCAACGATAACCTACAAAAACACCATGATTTAGTCGATTTTTGAGTGTGAACAACTTTGCCGGTAAAAAGAACGAATTAAATGAATTATGCGCAAGAGCACGTAGCGCAGTGAATCGCTTGCCAAAAGTAAAAAAAAAAATAGATTGCACCTACTGGCTGTGGCGAAACGGAGGTATATGATCTCGAGGCAAAATTTTTCCAAAGAAAAGCTAGTTTCAGAGTGAACAAGAAAACTGAAAATAAATAAAGATGATCTGTCAGTGAAAACGGCAACAAACAAAGGATGAGAAGTATTGAGGACTGTCAATATCTATGCCACCACAGTTGTGTCAGGAAAAGCTATTGGGGAAACAGGTTTCACCGGCAAGATCATTTTCATGTTACTCGATAGTTGATGCATATCTCGTGTTCCAGGGCGTTCTTTATAGCCAGAGAGGAATTCGATACATTGCTACACACCATGCTAATACGTCTGATGGGCCGGCTTTCTGGAAGCCATAACGTGGCCTGGGTCTAGGCATATTGCCACACGCAAGCTCTCTACGCTGCCTCAACGCTGTCTCACTGCTGCCATGCAGCTCCGAGGAAGTGTGGTGGGGCCATATATTTTGAGAAGAATAGACGTGCCGAGACAGAGACGCCGCTAAAAGTGCGTAGAGAAAGCTCCGCGCAGAGTTGGTAGACGTAACAGCCAGCTGAAGGTATAGAGTCTGGTTGGCTTTAAAATTTGGAATATATTGCCTAGCTATACGCCAATCTAGCTCTCACTAGCTAGGCGTGCTTTTCTTCGATGCTCCTGCTCTAGAGTCGAACGATGAGAGCGGTATCGTATTTATCCTTTGCGCCCGTAGAAAACTCCCGACACTCACAACACGTGCCAACCCAGCGGTGAAGACTGAAACGTCGTGGTCAGCCATAAAAATATCAATTCTTACGATAGCCAAGAGGTACAGCATCTCAACTTTCATGCAGCCGCGACCATTGTTAGGTGTCACTGCGTATTCCTAACAGTCGTATCCCTGACACTTGCCTACTCTCAAGATTTTTCAGCGCATCGGAAGATCAGACCATCCCCATCAATAGGTAAACAGTGACTTACAATATCGCACAAGCACCTCATTATTGAAAGTGATGTTTAAGAAAGCTGGACTTGTGCGCACATGTTTGTTTCTGAATGGCCTGCTGCAAAAAGTCAGATAAGGATGTCGCTGAATTCAGCTGAGACAATAAAAGAAATTATGAAAATCAAGGTAAAACTTAGGATAAGCTTTTTGAAATGCTCAGAACTTCCATACAATGCCGGTTTTTTGCTTACTTTGAAGTAGCGTAGAGTGAGATTAATAATAAAACGAGCGTTTCTGGATTAAGCGCAACGCAGCGAACAGCCTCACAATAGGAAAAACAATGGACCTTCCAAGGATATTCAAACTTACTTTACTCACTCGGTGAGGCTTCCTAACGCGATTATAACGTGAGTTTAACAATATATATTTGCATACTTATAACACTGCTTTACTTCTTTCATTAAGAAAAAGATAATGTGCAAGAACTCCATTTGCAGCTCTTGGTTATCACGGTGATTAACAGAACGTATCAACAACATTTTCTGGCCTGCAGTTGATGGCAAGTAGATGAGGGCATTCATTTTCTTGAGTCCTTATCAAGAGAGTTTTCATGTCAACTTTATTGTAATCTTATTGAGGAATACATTATTCCTTTCACAAAAAAGTTCCATTACCTAGATTAGAGCACGCTGTGCACCTCACCGATCGACAGACACTATACGCTATTAGATTAATTGCAGTCACAGCACGCAGTGATTTTGCAAGACATTGGTAGGTGAATTATCCGAGCACGATATACGTCAAACAGCGCAAGGCCCTATGCCAAAGAAGAGAGCAGAGAGAAGGAGGAAACGGAACACACAGCGCTGAACAAACGACACACATATATTTAGCACGGTGTGCGTATAAATACATTTTGGCACCAAAATTGAAAACACCGCAAAGAGCACATTCACGCGCCCGGATCCCTGCAAGACAACACAAGCTATGAGCACGCACGCCAGCACAGATCATAATTTGTCGAGTGAAGAGTGGTCAAGCCAAGAAGCGAGTCAAGGATGTCGGAAAGCACCATAGACGTTTTGTAGAGAAAGCAGGTGATTTTTCTTCGAGCTAGTGCACCGCGCGCTTCATCACTTCTTTCTCCCGGAGTCCCTTCTTTATTCCTTCCCTTATGGCACGGTTCAGGTGAGAGACAGATACAGATACAATGACTTAAAGGTTAGGTCAGTGTCTTCTTTAAAAGAGCAGTGTCTTCATTAAATACGTTGGCTGGCAGCAAGCTAGGCAGTGCTAGCTGCCTTCAGGGCTTATCATCCAATGACGTTCTAAATGTTTGGAATTCATAAAGTCTTCGACAGCTGAGCCTACTCCGGAGACAAGAATGGGAATAAAATGCATGAAAGTTATAGCTCCTTCGGAATGTCCACCCATCAGGCGACCTGTGAAACATAAATGAAATGTTTATTATTATGAGACTTCTGGTATCTGGCTCTCTTAGGCAAACAACACAGTGGACATCGGTTGCTTGCAATTCTTAGTTCCTTCCGGTGTGGCGCCTTTACCGCACTAGAAAGGCTACCAGGCCACTCTAGACGAGCCGTCTACGCCTGATGCACTTTTCCGTCGACCTTGTACTGCTTTCGTCAGCCAAGGCATGAAACGCTGCGACCACGGTCCCACGAAGCACACACATTCATTCTCGTATTATTCAAGCAGTAACTGAAAGCAAACCCATGCGGGTTGTTCAAGAAGTTTCGAAGCTGCGTAAGCGACTCGAATGCGATCCATTGTTTTGACGATCCCTAGCAGGGCTTAAGCTAACTTTAGACCGCAACCAACCAGACACGAGAGACGTGCTACACGTTGTGAGAATAATAGCTAAGGACAGAAGAGAACAAGGTCCATTAGTTTCCCCTTAGGAGTGTCTAAAATGGATGCCTTCCCGTTGTCACGCTCGCGCCACAGACGTTCCGGGAACCGACCGTTTCACAGTAACACGAAAGCCTCATCAGGTGTTCGGTGAAGTTTTTTTAGCGTTTTGGCAGCCGTTGTACTGTTTACTATCCTCTTCTATTCTTGTGAGCAGAAATGCTGATTTAGCTCCTAAGAGACTCGCAAGCATCTGCGCACGTATTCAACCTGCGCCCGAGCTCAGATTGTATTAGAATGTGCCATATTACGTGCAATGTGTATCTGCCTACGCGAAGGCACACGGTGACGCAGTTTCTAACGCACTCAACTTTAAATGCGGAACGTGGGAGTGCATGTTGTTTAAGCAGGAGCGCACAGTGTTCAAATATAGCATCAATGCTCTCTCCTAGCTGCGCAAAATTTAAGACTAAAATATCTCACTAATACATTCCCTCTGAGCTTTCCTATCGAAGCTGTCGTATAATCATAGTTAAGTAAAGACACGTAAGGCCACACGCTTGGTGTATCAACCGTCACTAGCTGAGCCGTTAATGTAATAAAAAACTACTGACTACTGCTCTGCCTGACTACTGCATTGAGGATATCGCTGGTCACTAAACTAACTAACATTCGTGAGTGAGCAATTTATCAAGAGTGCAAACAATGATATGTATTGGCACTTGCCAATGAAGCTTGATAATAAACGAATATTCACTAAGCGATCAATCTTGTGTATTTTCATAACCGCGCGAGTACAGACGCCACACAAACGAAATGAGAAAAAGCAAGCGCTTGTCCTGTCTCTTTTCGTTTGTGTTACATCTGCTCCACTTTTGCTGTAGTTAAGCATGAACTTTCTCCAACTAGTCTAATTAGCAGCAGTGATTACACCTGCGCTCATATAGATTTCAGGCAGAGCAGACGTAGTGCGAAATGATGCTGCCACTCTTAAGTGCGGTTTCTGTTCCATTAAATCTCCTTCAATTGTATTAGAGCCATGGTGAATGCACTTTGCTGAAAGTGCTGGAGATGCAGTAAGTAGTCATGTGTAGGGGCGTGGTGTTGGGGGTAGGAAAACGATACCTTCCCACTGAATCTCTCTGCCATATATGGAATATAGAACTGCCGCCACCTTGTTCTTTTCGCATGAACCATCTACAACTGCTTTCTTCTTCTTTGTCTTTATTATCTGAAGTAGGCTGTTGCTATAGACACCAGCATGTTTTCTGGAAAACCAGCCGCTTTGCATCGAGGCCATCGTGCTTGAAAGCTGGAGCTTAAATCGTGTTTGCAGGCCTTACTAAATGCCGCTCCAAGGCAAGCCACGACGGTCCCGTTTTTGGCATGCTTACAACGATAGGAGTCAAAATCGAGTTGTGGTTTTTTAGTTCTTCGTGCGTAGAGCCATCCCACATGCTTACGTTGAAACTTGAAGTTGAGATCCACGAACTGCCGATGCCACCACACTGCTTTCAGTGCTTACAGAAGTATCCACTATCGATAACACAGTGTAGGAAGTGACAGTATTTGGGAAACCGAAGCACAAAGGGAAAAAAAAACATACCCGAGCAAGCCCTTAGCGAAAAATGGCTGTGCTAAAAATGTATTTTGAACACATTTATTAATTTCGTATTTATTTTGGATGTCTTGTCCCTATGCTTAAATTGCAATACGAATGTTTCCTAAGTATGCTAGGAGTAATATTTTGAACATTCTTAGAAATGCATCAAAATACATTTTCTGTGCGCTTAGTATATATATATATATATATATATATATATATATATATATATATATATATATATATATATATATATATATATATATATATATATAAGAATTATACATTAAGTACACTAAATATATAATAAAAATATACAATAAACACATTAAAGATACACTAAAATTATACATTCAATACATTACAGAACACTAAATATACACTAAAATATACAATCAATATATTAAAAATATATACTTCGGTTCTGTTCAAAAAAGGTGCAAGTCGCATTCACTGCATAATACTGATCAATGCTGTTAACATCAGAAGTAATACTGAACTGGCTATAAGCATCAGGAGACAATCCCAGAGAAAACGCGTTGTTATCAAAAAGTCTACGACAATAGAAGGTCACGTGACGGGGCCTGAAAGGGAATGACCTCGCCACACAAGGAAATGCTGACGGAAAGTGCCGCCGCCGCCGCGGCAGCAAGAATGAAAAGGAAAGTGCACAGGCTTACCTACTGGCTCAAGCTGAGCCACAATCACTACTACGGGCTGAAAGTACGACAGTTGAAAGATAGGATAGAAAGCTAGGATAGAAGTGACGCGCGCTATACTGTCCCAGGTCGATCCCAGAGGCAGTGCAATAATGGGTCAACCTGCCGCGGAGGTGAAGCGAGCTTCAAGCACTCCGCTTTTTCCGGAAAGACTGTAGGCCCGCAGATTGTCGCTCAAGCGTCGGAGGGGTCACGTTCGAATCTGCCGTATATCTAGAACCGAACTGTGAGTCGTAATTTGCGTGAGGTATCGGTCAGGAGTCGAACTATCAACCAACAAATGCATGGGTGTCAAAGGAGCCGGTCGGCCTTGCCAGTCGGGGTCCGTTTCGCTGGCATGTTCGGGACCGGAGGCGCGCATCGCGTCATTGCCGGTATAATGTTATCACGCTTTCCACACGAAATTTAAATAAGTGGTAATTGCCTTTCTCCTAGAAGCTAACATAAACGAATGGACGACAGAAAAGGGAGAGTTTTCACTGTTCCCGGAAACATGATTTCCAGCACTAGGTTGTTCGATGGCAGCTTGAAGTGTGCTGCAAATATGCTGACGCGGATTACCCATTTGTTAGAGTTGAAGTGTACTATGCACGAATTATTTCGCATTTACGAAAGTCCACATTAAATGCATTGCCAACATGTCATTTCCCGAAACGTTTTGGGGGAAAGGAAATGGCGCAGTATCTGTCTCAAATATCGGCGGACACCAGAACTGCGCCGTAACGAAAGAGATAAAGGAGAGAGTGAAAGAAGAAAGGAAGAAACAGGTGCCATAGTGGAGGGCTCCAGAACAGTTTCCATCACCTGGGGATCTTTAACGTGCACTGACATCGCACAGCACACGGACGCCTTAGCGTTTTGCCTCCATAAAAACGCAGCCGCCGCGGTCTAGTTCGAACCCGGGAACTCCGAAACAGATGATAAAACCGCATGCACATTTATTCACGTGTTTGAAACGTGCTCGAAACGTGCTTTAAGTGACGTATATTTTAGACGAATTAATTTCATATTTACGAAAGTAAACTTTGAATATATTGACAAGATGCTAAAACTGCATTCATATTCTCACGTAGTGGTGACGGCAGTCGAAGCAGCGATGAAGACAGACAAAACGGTCTTCTAAAAGAAAACTGTTTATTGGGCTGACTTGCACACAAAAAGAGGACTGAATCACTCGGTGACGGCGAAGCGACAAGCGTGGTCGGCGGTCGTCGAACAGAATGCCCGCCGCTGTCGAGCGTGCTCAATTTAAAGCTGATAGTGAACTTTCGAGATAAAGCGTGCAAAGTTACTAGAACATTCCGAAACAACGTAGAATCAGCTCTGCCTGGCTGCGATCAATCGAGATAAATCTAATCGCCGCTTGCTTCGCAAAAAAATCGATAAAGTGGTGTGGCGGCAGATTTGAAAAACTAACAAACACTGCAAATATTTGCGGCATTACTCCCCTCTCAAAGAAGCTTTGACCCGATGCATTAAAAGAAATAATGCGACTGTAGTAAGAGAAAAAAAATGGATGTTGCGAAAATACAGCATGGAAATGCAGCGGCCTTTAGCGCGCATAATACGGCTTCAGACGGAGTACATGGACAACTTCTGGTCGTACGCGGCGTCGCTGGGATGCAGTCATTGTGTCAGGGATGACTTCATAATCCAGTTCACCTAGCTGACGAAGAACCTTGTGCGGGCCGAAATAACGGCGCAAAAGTTTTCACTCAATCCACGGTGGCGACTGGGCGTCCACACCCAGACTTGGTCTCCTGGCTTGGTCTCCGCGTTGCGTCTTCGTAGGTTGTAGCATCTGGCGTCGGCCCGCTGCTGACCTTTGATACGTAATTGGGCAAGCCTTCGAGCTTCTGCGCGTTGAAGGTAGGCGGCAACGTCGACGTTCTCTTGTTCTGTAACGTTGGGCAGCATGGCGTCTAGCGTGGTCGTGGCCTCCCTGCTATGGACGAGCCTAAAAGGCGTCATCTGGGTGGTCTCCTGCACTGTGGTGTTGTAGGCGAAGACGACATAAGGAAGGATGACATCCCAGGTATTGCGCTCGGCATCGACATACATGGCGAGCATATCGGCGATGGTTTTGTTCAGGCGCTCGGTCAATCCGTTGGCCTGCGGATGTTATGCAATTGTCCTCCGGTGGCTCGTTTGGCTGTCACGCAGGATGGCTTGAGTTAGCTTCGCCGTGAATGCTGTTCCTCTGTCTGTGATGAGCACATCAGGGGCGCCATGTCGGAGAAGAATGCACTCCACGAAAAATTTGGCGACTTCTGCTGCTGTTCCGTTCGGTAGGGCTTTCGCCTCGGCGTAGCGGGTCAGGTATTCGGTCGCTATGATGATCCACTTATTTTCAGATGTTGACGTTGTAAAAGGGCCAAGCAAGTCCATGTCGATCTGCTGAAAGGGCCTTGAAGGAGGTTCAATAGGTTTCAGAAATCCTGCTGGTCGTGTGGGAGAGGTCTTTCGTCGCTGACAATCTCGGCACGTTTTACATTGTGTGTGACATCGGCTGTCAGTCGGGGTCAGTAATACTTGTCTTGAATGCGGCGGAGGGTGCGAGTAAACCCGAGATGTCCAGCTGTCGGCTCGTCGTGTGAAGTCTGTAAAACTTCTTCGCGGAGACAAGCAGGTACAACAAAGAGGTAGGTTGTTTTGCTCGCTGCAAAGTTCTTCACAAGGACTTCATTCTGCACACAGAAGGAAGACAGTCCTCGCTTGAATGAAGTGGGGGGTGAAGAAACCTTGCCTTCCAGGTACTCGATGAGGCGTTTTAGGTCTGGGTCCGAGCGTTGCTGCTGAGCAAAAGAGCTGGGGCTGATGGGTCCCAGGAAGGCGTCCTCATCGTCGTCCGGCGGTGGTGTATCTACAGGGGCTCGTGAGAAGCAATCGGCGTCAGAGTGCTTGTGTCCGGACTTGTAAACGACGGTGACGTCAAACTCCTGGAGACGTAGACTCCATCGAGCGAGTGGGCCAGAGGGGTCCTTCGAATTGGCAAGCCAGCACAGCACGTGGTGGTCGCTGACCACCTTGAACGGTCGTCCGTAGAGGTAGGGGCGGAATTTCGACGTAGCCCAAATGATGGCAAGGCACTCCTTCTCAGTTGTCGAATAGTTAGCCTCGGCCTTGGAAAGGAAACGGCTAGCGTATGCGATGACGTTTTCCAGCCTGTCGCATTTTTGAACGAGGACGGCGCCTAGACCCACGCTGCTTGCGTCCGTATGAACTTCAGTATTGGCGTTTTCATCAAAGTGCGTGAGGATCGGTGGGGACTGTAAACGACGCTGAAGTTCCTTGAAGGATTCTGCTTGTGGCGCTTCCCATTTAAACGGCACGTCTGCCTTCGTCAGTTGGGTCAGGGGCTCGGCGATGCGTGAAAAGTTTTTCACAAATCGTCGGTGATATGCGCACAGTTCGAGAAATCTGCGCACTGCTTTATTATCGGCCGGCAGTGTAAACTGTTCAATAGGAGCTGTTTTCTGCGGGTCTGGGCGAACTCCCTCCTTGCTAACGATGTGGCCTAGAAACAGCAGCTCTTCTTAGGAAAAGTGGCATTTCTCTGCTTTGAAGGTTAGGCCAGACGACTTGATGACGTCCAGTACTGTTCGAAGTCTTTTGAGGTGCTCTTCAAACTTCAAGGCGAAGATAACGACGTCATCTAAATATACCAGACAAATTTGACACTTCAGGCCTGCCAGCACTATATCCATTACTAGGTAAAACGTCGCTGGTGCGGAACAGAGACCAAATGGCATCACCTTGAACTCAAACAGCCCATCCGGAGTAATCAATGCTGTCTCCTCGCGATCTCTTTCGTCGACCTCAATTTGCCAGTAGCCGCTCTTGAGGTCCATCAATGAGAAATATAAGGCGTTGCAGAGGCGGTCCAGTGTGTCGTCGTTGCGGGGGAGGTGCTAGACGTCCTTCTTTCTTATGTTGTTCAAGCGGCGGTAATCCACGCAGAATCGAAGTGCGCCGTCTTTCTTACTAGAAAAAACGGCCGTGGCTTAGCTTGGTTAAACCTGGTGATTGCGAAGCAATAGTGTGTTATTCTCGGATCAGCTGGTAGTATGGCTGGTGGTAGTCTTGGGTTATGCTAGTGTTACGGCTTACAGTATTCATCTAAGAGGAAGTCATCCGTCGTATCCGTGTATGCCGACAAACATTTCCCTCACCAGCGTGCCCACTGTAACTGCTTCAACATATGGTCAGCCTCTACCGGCACGTTCACGATTGGTCCCTTGATACCGTACTGACCGTTCTTCCAATTCATTAGTCTCCGAATCTGTACAAACGGTATACGCGGAGACAGAAGCCGCTCGGCAACTGGGTTCAAACGCAGAAGCCCTTCTGGCATCGGCGGGTATCTGTAGCCATTAGAAACACTGTACAAATGAATCTTTTCCTCTTTAAGGCTATTCTTGCATGTATTGCACATCACCGCACCGGCTAAAGTCTCTTCTTTCCAGTCCAGGTAAGCCTTAAGCAATGTGGAAAACATGAGAGCACTCACCGGCGTAAGTCTGTCCCTATGCCACAACCGGTCACACACTGTACACGCATAGCCGAACGGGTTGTTAGTAAAGCGTCTGTTGAATTCACGCCTTGCCGTCTCAAACTCCTTTACTCTTCTCGCATGTTCTTCACGTCGTTCTACGGCAATGTGTCCTTCGGGTTGAGTCGGGCCAGCCTTGGTGAGAGATTTCTCCTGTCTTTTCTTCGAACGCTCTTGTCTCTGCTGGGGTGTTTCTTCTGCACGCTGTTTTCTTTGCTTTTCGTTTTCCTTCTCTCGAAACGCACGTTCCTTCTCGAGCCGCTGCTGCCGCTGTTCTGGGGTTTCTTGGACACGCCTCTGCCGTTTAGTCGCGTTCCAGCGTTCTGAACTAGTAGAAGGAGACTCACTGTCGGGCAAACTCCTAATTTCTTCCTTTGCTTCTGCTGTTTCCACAGAGGAGGTTGCACGTTGTCGCCGAGCTGCATACTGGGCACGCTGCTTAAAAAGTCGTTCTTCTTCCGTCTCCGCAGCTCGCTGATGCTTCCTCTTTGCATTTTGCCGAGCTGTCTTGCTCGTAGGCACCATCGTAACATCTGGCTGTATGACTGCCTTGGCGAGAGGAGCGGAGCTGTTTTATACAGCTGGTGTGACGTCACTCTGACCGTAGCGCCCCTGGTGAGAGGAGCGGGAGTTAGGCCGTCGTTGGTGGCTACCGCCTCGCCTCGCGACGGCGTGAGATGGGGCCCCGTTTTTACACAGCTGGTGTGACGTCACACCGACCGTAACGCCCCTGGTGAGAGGAGCGAGAGTTAGGCCGCCGTTGGTGGCTACCGCCTCGCTTCGCGACGGCGTGAGATGGGGCCCCGTTTTTACACAGCTGGTGTGACGTCACTCTATGTCACGCGCTGTGACGTCACACAGCGAGGTCACGCTAAAGGTTAATGGTGCCTACCACCGCCTCGCCACGGAACGGGCTGAAGTGCGACCTAAAGTAGTATTGCTTCGCAATAATACCCGGTGCCGCCCAAGGGCTGTTTGAAGGCTGGATGACGTCGTCGCGAAGCACTTGTTCGACTTGGTCCCGGATGGCTTGTCGTTCTCGCGGTGACACACGGTAGGGGCTTTGACGGAGAGGTCGGACGTGTTGGTCCGTTACAATGCGATGCTTGGCAATTGGCGTTTGTCGCACCTTCGGCGATGTCAAATAACACTCAGTGTAGCTTTGAAGCAGATTGCAGATCTGGTCTTGTCTGTTCCGGTGCAGGGCTGGGTTGATGTCGAAAGTGGGCGAGTTCTCCTATTCAGGCGAATCTTCTGCGGAGGGTTCGGAGAGGGCGAAGCAGTCTTGTGCGTCGGATATTTCGTCGAAGAAAGCAATCGTCGTTCCTATATTAATGTGCCGGTATTCTTCGCTGAAGTTAGTCAGCAGTACTTCGGCCTGGTCATTGTGGAAATGTGCGATGCCCCTTGCGATGCTGATTCCTCGGTCTAGAAGCAAGTACTGCAAGTTGCCCTCGGTGATGGCTTCAGCGTTAATGGCTTTCGTGGCGCCTACGGTTAAGATAACGCTTGAACGGGGTGGGACGCTCACTTCTTCCTGCAGGACACTCAGGGCAACGTGATTTTCCCGAGTTTTCACCGAAGCGATGGCTTCGTCCGTCGAAAGCGTGATCAGCTTGGATCGCAGGTCGATGATCGCCTGATGCTCATTAAAGAAATCCATACCCAAGATCACTTCGCGGGAGCATTGCAATAGCACAACAAAGGTCGCAGGATAGGTATGTCCTTTGACAGTCTCTCGCGCTGTGCATCGTCCTGATGGCGTAATGAGGTGGCCCCCTGCGGTGCGAATTTGTGGGCCGTCCCAAGCCGTTTGACTTTTCTCAGCTGCGCAGCGAATGTTCCATTCATCACCGAGTAATCGGCTCCTGTGTCGACTAGAGCGGTAACTTTCCGGCTGTCGATAGTCAATTCTAAGTCGGAGGTCCTGGATCTTGCATTGCATGTCGCTCTCGGCGTCGGGTCACGGCTTCGTCGCGTATGCGACTCGCGGGTGGGGCGTGTGGTCGAAGCTATTCTGGGTGGCGTCGTCGTTTTGAAGGCAGTTTGCGTCGTGGTCGGGGTTGTCATTTTGTGCGGCGTCGGTGCAGCGAGAGTAGGTTCTTCATGCGGCGTCACGGGTGCAGCGTCTTCATGGGGCGTGGTAAGTGGAGGTTTTTCGGCGTTAAGCTCGTGAGCAACCTCACCTACAGCGGTTGCTGCCTTTAGTTTCCCCTGCGTGGGCTGGGAGACCTTCCTCGTACCGCGGCTGCGTAGCTGGGGCGTGGCTACGCAAAGCGCGAGGTTGACGGTGATGGTGAGCGCGAAAAGCGGTTCGGCGTGTACTCCTCTCGACGCAGGTACTCGTCGATTTCCTGCGGACGTTGTCCGAAGCGTGGTTGTGGGGCGTTAACGGCAAATCCTCGAAGATCGATACGTCTGTACGGGCAGTGACGAAGAATATGGCCGGCCTCATCACAATGGAAGCACAACGGCCGGTTGTAGGAAGTCCTCCAGGCGACGCATTTCCTAGGGCTTGAGCGTCGGTCATAGGCTGGGCGGGCAGGGCCTGGGAGGCGGCGTTGTGAAACAAGTGGCTCATCTCGGGGAGGACGTAGGGGTTGTCGACGGGGCTGAGGAGTCCTTACTGCAGCGGCGTACGTCATGGCCTGGGGTTCTGTGGCCATCGGGGTGCCAAGTGCCTGTTGCACTTCTTCCCGTACCACATCCATCAGAGTCGCTGCTTGTGGTCGTGGGGAAGATGGCAGTAATCGGCGTAGCTCCTCTCGGACGATTTCGCGGGTAACTTCCTGCAAGCTGTCGCTGGTGGTGGCCGGCGTGTCCGAACGGATTGCACAGGCAGAGGAAGGGCGATTGTACTGCCGAGCTCGGACGTCGAGGGTCTTCTCAATCGTGCAGGCTTCTTGCATGAATTCCTCTACTGTTTCCGGCGGCTGGCGGACGAGGCTGCAAAGAGTTGTTCTTTTAAGCCGAGCATTGAAACCTGAACTTTCTTTTCCTCGGTCATGTCGGGGTCGGCGCGGCGAAATAGGCGCTTCGACTCCTCGACGTAACCGCGGACGGGCTCATTCGGAAGCTGGATCCTGGACTCGAGGAATCGTTTAGCTCTTTCTTTCCTCACGATACTGGTGAATACCTTCAATAGCTCTCTCTTGAATAGCTCCCATGTCGTAAGGGACGACTCGTAGTTTTCGTACCACGTGTGTGCGGAGCCATCCAATGAGAGAAACACGTGTCCAATTTTTGCCGCATCATCCCACTTGTTGAATGACGCCACGCGCTCAAATTGGCCCAACTATTCTTCAGGGTCTTCGCCTAGGGATCCATTGAAAGTGGGCGGCACCTGCGGCTGGGGCAGTATGATCGGTGTCGACATCTTCAGCGAAGTTGCGGTGCTCGTAGCAGCGTCTTTTCGCTGTCTGGTGCGGTCCAGCAGTTTCCCGAAATCAGGCTCCTCTCCCTGGAGACGTCGGCTGGCTCGCTGAGCTGCTGGCTCGTCCTCGGGTGCGAAGCGCTCAGGGCTGGCTTCACGACTTGAAGGGGGCGTCCGGAACATGGACGGCTACGCAGCACCTCCACTAGATGTCACGTAGTGGTGACGGCCGCCGCTGTCGAGCCGTGCTCAATTAAAAGCTGATAGCGAACTTTCGAGATAAAGCGTGCAAAGTTACTAGAACATTCCGAAACAACGTAGAATCAGCTCTGCCTGGCTGCGATCAATCGAGATAAATCTAGGCGCGTCTTGCGTCGCAAACAAAGCGATAAAGTGATGTGGCGGCAGATTTGAAAAACGAACAAACACTGCAAATATTCACGGCAATATTGTGTCACGTCTTTGAAACGTGCTCGAAGCATGCTTGAAGTGACGTATTTTTGGCAAATTTGAATAATATATTGCGAGCACCAAGGATAAAATTTCAGGAACCTAATTCTGGCATATATTTAGTGCATTCATGAATACAAAATATGTTTAAAATACATTATAAATATCCAGAAATATATTCCAAACGTGAAAAAGGGCTGTTTGTGTCAAACTTCAGCTATATGCCTACAGGTTTATATTATCTGCTTATTTTCGATTTGTGTATCACCCCAATGTTCCCAATGTTTCCCGAAAACCTTCTTTCTTCCTGATTTTCCCCATTCAAAGTGTCCGAAATTTGACAACTATAGGTGAAATATGATCTTCACTCTTCTTTACCCAGCCTTTGTTCCATGCTTTGCGCCGACGACGCTCTGTTCCGCTGCCACGATTAAGACTTTAGCGAAACCGAGGCAGAGGCGACATCTGACCGGGACTTTGGAATGCACTTTGCATTTAGTGCATATCGCTGAACAGAGAGGTGGCCACACTCCTCGTCAATACAGCAGAGGGAAACTTTCAGGCTTTGCCTTGCAAACAGACGGCAGTAGGTACCATTAAGAAATTTAAGGTGTGATATTGGACGAGATGTCGTGATATTAGGAAAAAATCAGTGGCTAGTATGGAAAAAAGCCCAAAGCGAATGAAAGGGACTCTTTGAATTTCGAAAGTTTCTAAGTACCTATAGCACTGTTATACCGGTACTACTTGGCTGAAAAGGGCCGGATGGTTGGGAAAAATGGAAATGTTCAATGCAATGAAAAAAACATACCACGGTAAGACTGCAGTATAGTACGAAAAATGAGCAAATATTCCATGGCGGGAAAAATTGTTATACTTATCGATTTTTATACTCTAATAAAGGAGAGCCAGGAACGAATCTAGAACATAATCTCTTTTCACGAATCAAAAGCTTTTGCATTTAAAAAGGACGCTCTATGCTTGTGAAACATTTTACTAGAAGAAATCGAATGCGTCAGAGGGCTGT
This sequence comes from Amblyomma americanum, assembly GCA_030143305.2. Classification (NCBI taxonomy): domain Eukaryota; kingdom Metazoa; phylum Arthropoda; class Arachnida; order Ixodida; family Ixodidae; genus Amblyomma; species Amblyomma americanum. Next base: position 121,390 of record JARKHS020026424.1, on the reverse strand, counting down.
GGCTGTTTCTGCATGCAAGAAAAAATTCTGAGGGCACTTAAGCCTTCTTACGTGGAGGATTGCGAAAGCATGTGCTACCATGGCAGCCGCGTTAGTTAGCCGCCACCGCATTTACAGTCATTGTGTAAGTTGTTTTCCTTCGTTAATCACATGAATTAATCACACTTAATCTGATTACATCCTTTTTTCTCCTCAATCACACATATTGGTTTCTCAAATTTGGCGCCATTGATGCTTTCCCGTCCAGACTATTCGGCCGTCCGCCCACTTTTCGTTGTATATAAATAATTACTTTATTTCAAACCTTCTTGTTCGATTAATTATAACTCATCTAGCACATTTCAATCCATTTCAAACTTAATTTCACTGCTTTGCCTATTTTCCAATATTTTGGCGCCCACGGTTGTTTTCACCTCCACTCAATATATCGACGTCCGCACTATTTCAACAGTTTTCCGGCATTTTTTGCTCTAATAAATATCTAATCATCCCATCAACAACAAATTTTGTCGCACATCACCCTCACATTATTCTCTATTGATTACAATCATTCGTTTGATCGTAAATCTTCTGAGAACGACACGACTGACGACACACTTTGCGGACACGCACTCGCCGACATAGGCAAGCAATGGTGTCGATTTAATAACCATTCGGGAACTTCTCCCCAACTTTAAAGCGTATTCGCGTCAAAGCACCATTTTATTAGTTCGCCACAAAGGTCCGATTCGCTGGATACAATAAACCTCCACTGTGTGCCATAATTTGAGAACGTGGAAAAAACTAGGAGAACAGCAAAAAATCCGGCATAGAGCAAAATTGTAGTTCAGGCAGAGAAATTTCTTACGTTGTTTTTCATTTTGTGTTGTTGCTTTTGAAAACTTATTGGCAGTGCCGTGGGCACCAAGAGCCGCTGTCTTAATAAAGGAAACACAGTTTAGGTGAATTAGCGTTGCACCCGTTCTGCATTATGAAGAGGAAGCAGACCGTGTGGCATTAATTCACATTTCATTGTTTCCGACAAAGGTATTAGTGGAGTTTTAAAAGTATAGTGTATAAATTAAATGGCCCACTAGTTTACGAGAACACCGCTTGAGTAACAGATTGTTTCTATACAAGAGGCTCTCTCGCTTACAAAATCCGATAATGAAACCCTATAACAAATACAGCTTACTTAGACATCACTTTCCTCTTCCTGTTTATCTCTCTGGCTCTCTCTATCACGTGGTCTACTGGCGCTATTTATAAAGGTGAATGTGATTGTGTGTATCTAGAAAGAAGTACTAATCAAGAAAGAATGTCGCGAATAAGTAGTAACGCTGCCGGGTCATGCATTTAAGGAGCAGGCTAAGTGTCCCAATAAATTTGTATTCTCAGTTTTCAATTTTTAGTACCAAGACCGCTTCATTTTCGCACAGTCCTTCACATCTCACGGGAGTAAAACAAATTATATTTTTGGAAGATGATTCCGCCAATTTATGAGAAAACATTTCGCTGTCAGAACGACGTTTGTGGATGCCTACTGCCATGCTGACGTGAAAAAAACCCAGCGAGAAATGACGCAAGACCAGAGGAAGACGCACACAGACTATCGCCGGACTTTCAACTGAATTTATTAAGGTTCCACCACGCATTTATAGCCACTACTTGCGCAGGCGCACATACATGCCACATTCAGCAAAGACCGGACGTCATTGCTAGCCAGATAAAAAATTCCATTCTTTGTCAGTGAGAATGACAGATGGGTCGCTGATACAAAGACGCTCGTTCTTTTTTTATTAAAAACGCTTCTAACAGCTCGCGCTCGTGCCTGGTCTTCCCGCGGCCAATAATGGTAGCATTATGTTATACAAAATTAGTGTACCCGCTAGCATATAGTAATTCAACTTATTTATGATTAACCACGTCTGTCCTTTGACCTTCACGGAGTAGCACCTCAAATATTTATTTTTTGTTTAAGCTCTTGATTGGCCTTTGAACTCATATTTTCCAGTTGAAAACTTCACTTAGTCTGGGAAAACCTAGAGGGGACATTTAAGCTCCGCCTTGACGAATACCACTTGCCCATATATGCCGACATGCCTTTTATGCATAATTCGTCATTCTTTCCATTAATACATCAAGGGGAGTGCAAATACAACGGCTGACAAAGTCGTCCTCTGGTTAAGCAATGCGCCACTGCCCCGGCAGGTGGCTGTTTCAATCAAAGCCACCGCTATGTCTCGTGAGCCCCAGGGTACTATTCCAGTCCTCCCGTAAGGCTCATGCTCAGCGTGATGCTGGGCAGGTACCAACTGCATTGAGTTTGCTAAATAAATTTCATTGCCCGGTGCCACGGGGGGCAGGTAGCCCGCAGTTCGGTAGGCAGGTTACCCCCTGCCACGGTGGCAGGTTGTGATGACGTCACAAGTTCACGTGAACATGGTGGCAGGCGGGCCAACTGTTTTTCTACATTACGGCCGCATTTCGAGCCTTCAGCGTGGCGATGACACGTGGCCATAGCAGCGGCGCGTGACCAGCCACGTGGTGCGCAGCAGCTTCTGCTGCTGCTGCTGCTGGCGGCGCGGGGCGCCGGCGCAATCGAGCTGCAACAGCTGTGCGCATGCGCCGTGTCAAGTGGGATGAAGATCCCACTTGAAGTGGGATCTCATCCTCCGTTTATATGCGCCGTCGGTTGGAATCGCTGTCGCGAGCTACCCTACAACTTCCCCAGCAGCTGAATCCTACGAGGAACGAAAATTCGTGGCACCTCCCGGACAATTGAATCACGAACGGTTGCGTCACAGCTGTGATATGCAAGTCTGGGAAAGGCATACCATTAAAGGTACATATGCCGTCAGCTCGGGTGCCGGTCGTGAGAAAGTCTAGGACGTAACCAAGAGACGTATGCTATGTGCGACGAGACATCGTATAGCAGCACCAAGAACTCTCTACGATGAACGCTTCCGCGACAGTTTTGATAAATCGAGAAAACTGGCGCCGCATATATGTCGGCCAGTTATACAGAGGAAAAAAAGAGGAGGGGGAGGAGGGCTACTCCATGCATCTGTTGTGCACGCCTCCGTCGCTCTCGCCGATTGGGATGGCTAGACGATGCCTGTTGCGACGCCATCTTTTTAGGACCATCGCAACGCCTGAACGACTGTCGCCGACGGAATTTCGTCTATTCGGGCTAGTAAGGTTTTCGCATTAAAATTCAGCGACATTTTTCCGCACTCAAGCATACCAATGCTGAAAAGCAGTGTGGTGGCATCTTGCTTGAGGTAAAAAAAAAATTGGAGGACGCTTAACCTTTGCCTTGAGAATATACGCCTTAGAACCTTCTACTCATTTTTGCCCCAGCATTGCGACCACCAGGCTGCCATGACTGGATATTGACGCGTAGGCAAGGGTAACCTGCAACTTATACTGGTGCAAGTCCAGCTTTCTGGGGCACAAATTTTGAATTGGAAAATTGTAATACGCTGTTATGGAAATATTGAAGGTAATGATCCATTACTCTGATATGTTGCATAATATTTCTTTTAAAGTGGTTCCACCGATTGCATGGAACAGTTAAAACTCCCACAGAAAGCCTATGCGGAACGTCCTGAAGATAGCAAAAACGAGAATAGAAAAAAAATTCAAGGCTGCCGTCGGCTGATCTGCTGATATATTGCTTGCTACAGTGAAAACTTGCATTATATGAAAACATTGCGCTCATAAACGGTTTCCCGCTCAGAAATGATTTTGTCCAGAATTGCTGGGTACAGAGAAGCTTTTGGATGGAGTTATAAGGTGGTGGGGATGGACAATTAAAGTGCAAGTGTTGCCAAGTCCTATTCTGGGCAGAGGTCATATTTTCGTTGTTACTTTTTTAAGCCTTTTTTCTGTGGCTGAACTTTGATTGGCATACACAGACTATTCATCGGATCTCTTCAAGTGAATAATCAAGTCTCGTTCAGCTGTACTGAAACTTGAAATTTATTTTCTTACAAGTGCACAAGCGCGGAGACACCTTGATACGAGACATGCGCCTCTTGTACGCCACGTCGATGACCAACCTGTACGTCGTCGATAGATGCCTGCGCATATTGAAGGCATTTCATCCCTTTCTTCTCACAGCACTCTTGCTTAATAATAGTTTTACATCAAACAGGAGCTTTACTGTTGGTACCTGCAGAGGTAGTTTCCTCTGCAACGCTAACGTTAAGCACATTTCAGTTTGACTATCAGTTTCGTCAAAGGCTATTCCTTAGGGGCCGATGAGTCTTACGTTTTTGGACTCATTCGAGTTTATATCACACAAGTAGAATATAACTCAATACTGCCGCGGTGGCTCAGTGACTATGGGACTCGGCTTCTGAACTGTTATACGCGGGTTCGATCCCTGCCGCGGAGGTTGAATTTCGATGGAGACGAAATTCTAGAGGCCCGTTTGCTGTGCGATTTCAGTGGAGGTTCAAAAAACCCCAGGTGGTCGTAATTTCCGACGCCCTTCACTACGGCGTCCCTCATAGCCTGAGTAGCTGTTGAACGTTAAACCCCCTAAAATCGAATCAAGTGAAATCAAATCAGAATATAACTCAGTCTCATATAAACTGTGCACAAGGCGCTCTCTATTAAGTTCTTCAAGTGGATAAGGACATTTGAGATAGACAAGAAATAAAGACCGACAATTTCTTTATTAGGTAACGCCAAATTTGAGCGCAGTTCCTGAGACGCCACCTGACACGGTGGGCAGGTGGCGCGTTACGCCTATAACGCTACCGACGAGTATGACGCGGAATGCAGGAACGAGCTCCTGAGACTTGCCCTCTAAAAATTCACAAAAGTTGTTTGTAACTGGATATTTCACCTCTACTATTGTCTGACTTCTCCTCGTCATCATCATGCGCGAGGTCGCACTGGCATGGATCCTTTTACCCGGTCGCCTACGGTAACTGAGCACCGTTGAAGCGTTTCGGAAGCCTTCTAACCGATCCTCAGATACTGAAGCTAACTAACCTGCATCCTCCTTTATCGCTAACATCATTGCCCGCAACCAATCGACACATTCTAACCGCGCTCACCCTCTACGGCTCTCACTTACTGCACATCAGCCATATTATGAAAGACGTAGATCGACCCCTTCCGCCTCTCCTGTTTCCTCGCGCCCTAGTTACCCATGGCTAGAGCTCCTTCTGCAGAGCCACTCCCAACCTTACGGACATAGTCTCACAATTCTCAGTCAACATATTGTTCACCAACCAACTTTGTCAGTATACCCCATCTAGGACGGACTGATTGACCCAATCTGCCTCCACGTAACGCGCTTATCCTAATAGGCCGCCGTGACGTACTTTGTGAATAGGGCTGTGTTCTCATTATACTACTACTACAACAACTGCTCCCGTGATCTTCAATAGTAGCTCCTGGATTAAACTGTGCCATGGCCCCACGCACGGCTAGCCTATATTCAAGCCATTGCAATTGAAAATGTTTTCACAGTACCGCTTTAATCCTCTCCGTACCACCGCAAATTGGAAGGAGTGCGGCTGCTGTATTTAACGTTTCCAACACGACAATCACCTTTTTTTGGTGCATGTATATGCAATCGCGACGTCGTTATTAAGCGTGATATTTTAAAACGCCGGCACACAAGTAGAAACACAGCCAGGTTCGATTAGGTGGCGAAAAGGAACAAAGGAAATTAAGAGGAATAAAGAAAAATAGATTTTCGCTAATCTCTTATGAAGCACCCTAAGCAACTTACGTATCGCAAGGCAACCTGGATGCTTGGAAAACAGTGCACCTCTTAGAGAATTCCCTGCAATTGTTGGTGCCCGCCGTTCTTGAAAGATTACGCCGAGAGAGAAATAATACTTCAATGCGCGGCAGTGCGAGGAAAAGCTAAGTGGCACTGCAACATCCGTGCTTTCAGTGACTCTAATACAATACAATAGCTGCCATACAGCACATTCGACCTGTTTTTGGAGGCTTTTCATTCGGTGCTGAAAAGACTAATTAATAGGATAGGTGAGATTTATAATTGCATCCTCTATACGTCGCTGGGCACATTCATTCCGTTATGTACAACATTCAAAAGTTGAGATGTAGAATTAGCAGCAGGTTATTTACGTACTGCAATAAACATTCTGGGTTGGTTTGCCCGGTGGCGAAAACAAGGTAAATGTTGTGCAGAAAAATTTACACAGGTATGTAATAAATAAGTAAACAAATGTACTTCGTGGACTCTGTTTAAAATACTATATTTTTAATGTTCGTTCTATAGACAAGGGTTAAAAAAATTTACTTACTCGGTTAGGTCGCAGAGAAGTGCCACAGCAAACAAAACCAGCTTTTTATTTAAATGTACCATTTTGCAACTGGATCGCAGAATCGCAGCTCTGAGTATTTTAAGCAAATGGCCGCTATATACAGCGATCTCTTAGAGCCTCCTGTCGGCGCAGTCTTCGTCTGCTCTAAAAAGGCGTTGTAAACGCACAATCTGGCATTCTTGTTGCGTAACGCAGGGCGGGTGGGGAATAAAAAAAACTCAGAGAAAAAGCCGATGGTGAACACGAATCGTAATCTGATCATATTTAATGATGAGGCCTAAGGAATATTAATATGTTGAACAGAGAATTAAGCAAAAATATTCATAATTATGTGAACAGCGATGCGCGATTATGAGCAAACTTTAAAATATACGGCGCAGTTAACTAAATTCATGAATATGCAATTAGGCCCATTTTCGCTGGTTCATTATAATCCTAGTATATTTATCATGAGCACATTTCTGAGAAATAATTTCGTCGTGATTTCTCGCATTACAAACTTCTCCGCGCACCCAACACCTTTTTTTTTGTTTTTCAATTGCCAGCTCTTGTGAAGATTTTTGTTTACATGCAAATAGTGGCGCATGCGATTGGTGGCCCCAAATGTGCACACATAAGGAATGACTAAAAAGATATCATTTCAGCATTCCTTCAATGTTTTTAGTGTGATGCTTTTATTGCTTGTGTATGCAGGACCCCGGTGCTATCAAGTTGTTTTTTAAGCATGGGGAGATGTCCGTCGTGTAAGATAGGAGCGCTGTGATTAATATTCTAGATGAAACAGAAAAGAAAGGCTTTCTCCGCAGTCAGCACTATGGACCGTAACCAACTCGCCCGGATTCCATTATTCTTGATGAGAGTTCTTAGCTGAACAGAAATCTCCATCGCCCTTCGTGGCAGGAGGGATCATTCTTAGTGACAAATAAATTGTATAGTAATAATACTCTGCATCGTAAAGACTCTACAAGGCGAGTATCTAGTGGGAGTGAGTTTTATGACGAATATACGAAATTAACTCAAGAAATTCGAGGTGGCACAGAGCGGGTGAGGCGGGACAAAGTGGGCGCCACAGACGTCTCTCCCGCGCTGTATCGTTTCACACTGTCGCACAAATCAGCCCAAATAGCCGCCTTAGAAATTCGACGGGTGCGGGTCGCCTGTCAAGGGCGCCACAACACAACCCTGGAAGGCAGTGGTTTACTGTGTGACAAGGAGGGCTAAGTGCAGCAGCGGAATCTGATAAGTGGAAAAAGCACAAGACTCGTCTAGAGGCAAGTAGTCTAGGAGAAGAAGACAAGGGCTTTAGCAGGACAGAATTTCGGGTCCTGTGCCTCACCTCTCTGCAACGAGCATCGCGCCAGAGAGCCGATCATTGTATTCGTGAGGCTTGCATTACCAAAATCTGGACATTGCTTGTGCGCAGCTGCCTGCTCCGCAAAACTTTAAGCGGCGCCTGAATTCGCGGGCTGTCACACAATACATTAGTGGCATGGACCTGAATGATGAAACTGCCGCCACGTCTGCTCTTATTCTTAAGCGTTTGAACCCTCTGCTAAGGGCCATGGTCATATCTACCATATTTGTTGGCGAGTGTTGGTATGTTAGAAGCACCCTCAATGATGAGTGCAGTTTCTTCGCCAGGATGCGAACCTGCGAGACGCAAGTAGTTAGTCTGCCAACTGAAATCACCCACAAAATCACCTCGATTGCCCGCACGCTTAACCCTCCAAAGAGGAACACACACGCCACTAATCACTGTCTTTTACCCCCAGGTTACCTTTTTCAATACTATGTTATGAAGCGGTACCATTCTTAAGATATTTTGGCGTTATACTTTGCCTCATTTACAGCTGTATTGTTGTAACGAAGCCTCCGAAGATGTTATCAAAAATAAGATGTCAATAATTCACCATCGGTTGCACCAAAGGCTAATATACTCCAACGCGCAAGACTAGGCGTATCATATATATTATTTCCGCAGACATAAATGTGAGGCGCCGGGTAGGAGTCGCTCTAGAGTGGTGAATATTTATTGTTGAGAGAGACCCGCATATCGGGTTGATCGTAATTTTTACTCCAGCAATGCGCTGCGTTTTAACTAAATGTAGCCCAACCTTCCCATGTTGCAATATAAGTGACTAAGTACTAGAGGTCACTGACTTTGCAAGCAGAAACAGTGCACACAGGCAAAGCGAGAGTTCCGACAGCTTTGACGCGTGCACTTCGCTGCTGCCGCAGGTAATTGTTACGCCAGATTTGTTCGGAGGTTCCCTCCTACGTGTTCCAACGATAGAAGCGCCAGTCCTCAGTGTATTTCAAGCTGGCAAGGCTTGTTCGAGCACTCATAGCAGCCATTGGACGAGGAGGGGTGACGCTTTGCGTCATGGCATCTTTAGGATTCTTGGTGCTGAGAACTCGCTTCGGTTTTTAAATGTGAATTTGCTTGCGTACGCTGAGTGAGCTGTCATTAAAAACCACTAGCAGAGCCGTTCGCTGCAGTAGCTACGACAGTCGCATGGTCCATTTATATCTTCTGTTTATGCTACCATTGTTTATGCTACCTTCTGTTTATGCTACCACAGTAAACGTACTCCTATTCACTATTGTTAAATGCTCTGTTCTATAAGCATCCATTGAGCATCTTTTTTCTTGTTGTAGTTTTCGGAACAACTATTGAACCCATATTCTTTGGCCGAGTCCTCCCTCACAGCCAAGGCAAAGGAAACCGCTACTGGCCCTAATTTTCCTTGTTTAAAATTGACATTTCGGATACAGAGCCATACATAAGAGACTGAATCACGTAATGGTGTTTGTCTAAGCTTCCGAACATGCCTTTAATTTGTCTCTATATATAAGTCAACATGCGGTTTCACTCTTTTAAACAGGCAGAACCCAATCTAAAGGTCTACACTTCCAAACGGCGACACTGCATTGCAGAATCCCAGAAAAATAAGGAGTGGACCATCAAGGATGCTCTGAATCACATCGGTGGCCTTTGGACTCATCCCCCCCCCTCCATGGTGTAATAGATTAATGATGTCGTTAGGCGTCCGGCGCTGAATTTCAAAGAATCGTTAAAGATCCATCGGAAATCTCAAACGCAAATTGGAAAAGGTGGGCCGCGATTTCATGCTCCAACAACTAATTAGCGCCATAGCGCTTCTTGGGCCTCTTGGGTTCTTTCTTTGGATGTTTCAGCTTCCCACATCTGTACCCCAGTGACGTTGTACCATCTACGCGTCGCAAGTGGGCTGGTCAGAATGCCCTCGGTGTTCACTCTGCTTCTTTAATCCGCTTTACTGTTCTTCTGACTAATGAGCCCCAACTTTATATCTTCACTCTTGCATTTCAGTCCACGTTTGGGAAATTTACCTCAAGAGTGCTGCTTCGGGGGACCATGCATCTCTACCAATTCAAAGAGCGGCCAGCTGACGGTCTGAAATCGCCATAACTCGAACAAATAATAAGCCGTGCAAAAATTCAAAGTTGTCCGCCTCACGTGTTTGGAAGAGAGTTGAATTCGGTCGTACTGCTGCGGCCAGATATCGCTCCAATACAATGAGGCGGGAAGGGGGCAGTAGCTGATGCAAAACCTCCTTACCCTAGAGTTTTCGAAAGAATAATCATTCGAAAATTTTTCACCTTTCAATAAACGTGCCATTGAAGCTACATGAGTGGAAATTTACTCTATGAGTAAATTTGCTTGACAACTAAATTTTCTTCAAAGAAGCTCACAAGGTGTGAATATCTTTCTTAGCTGTCCACAAGCAACTTTTCCACGTCATGGACATGATAGCGATTCTTGTGGCTGGACATGCCTGCTCAACTACACATTCACCTCTGATGGCTGGCCGCTGTGGCGTGGTAACAAAAGATGAATTCCCAATTTTTCTTGCACTGCATCTCATTTAGTCCATCGTGGAAAGAACGTGCAACAACAGATGCTTTAAACATAGAATGTTCACATCATGAAACACGAGGCCTTAACGCGCGCCACGTGGAGTCGCTATAAAAAATACGAATGCTGGATTGCTATAACCAGCGTATTACTATGGTTTTTGTAGTGAATTTTGAACTGTTTGTTTCCCATTAACTTTAATTGGTGAAATATCATTAATAGTCATAAACACTGCATCCAGAGTGACCTCCTAATTGTGTGAAAGAGTTCCAGCATGAAAAAAAAACGATATAACGGGTGGGTGATAAAATGTTTGATGATTTTTAAATTTATCTTTACAGTTTTTACTGCTCTCAAACGATTGCGGCAGAGCAAGTCTTTTAGTACAGCAATTGGTTCTCGGACAATTGCCGTTTTCTTAAAGAAAAAACTTTGAAATGACTTTTGAAAATAAAGCTCACGAGAATGTCAAACTTGAAATGATTGGACCAGGTTTAAAGGTATATATTCCGAAGGCAACGAGTGGCAAACAGTTCGAGCAAAATTGTCTTGCTAGACGAGATATATTTATTGATAAAACAAGACAAAAATTGAGCCAGGTGTATCCCAGTGAAAATTTCTTTCTGTTATCCTCGCAAATTTTTACGCGTATATCGTTACGACAATTTGGCGCCAAATTTAAAAACCAAGACCTTTGATTGAGGAGTTAAGAACATGTGATAAGTGTAAATGTGAAGGAAAAAACTGATACAATGACGGTAAACGCGGTGGCGGCGAACCAACGTGTCTGCCTTGCCCAAGTAACGCAATTCTTTGTGGCAATCTTAGCTGAAAGGCAAGGAATGTCACCCAGTCACGTTACCTGAAATTTGCTAGTTTCCTCTTTTTTGACTGCGAGGTAACGTATTTAACAACACTCCACAACGCAAAGATGACAATATCGTAACGTTTCTGCAATAAGAAGGTAACGTTCACCTAATGTTAAAGTTAGTGTGATAATTACGTTGCAGGTAATATACAGCTTTAACGTTCTTACAGCGTTAGCACTATGTTACGGGGGGCGATGGTGGTCATAATAGTTAGCTTAACCGGATCTTCAGCTCTTGCAAGTTGTTACTGGTTCCTGACGATGCTCATCAGAAAGCCAGCAATCGTGCAAAAGCTGCTGAGCACTTTCTTGTATAAGTGCTTTGAAGATTGCCAGATGTTAGCAGAAGGGAGTGCTTGTATGTGTAAAAAGTAGGCAAGCTAAGCAACAGCACCTACATGAGCTCCACTGATGATGTGCACCAAAAAAAAGGGTTGCACAGCACAGCAGCCCTGTGAGCTGATAGCAATTATGGTAGCATACCGCTCCAGCTCGGCATGAAATTTACACAAGGCCCATCTGATCAAAGTGGTAGAGATGACATCAAGGCCATGATGCATTTATTGTCTGTTGCCCAGATATACCCGCTCCTTGATCTAAGCAGTCAGCATGAGCAGTAGCATTAAGCCCATGAAGTTTTCAGAGGAACTTTTCTGCACAAATAGCAAAACACCAAAAAATTATCACCGAAGCACTGAGGAGAAAAATGCAAATATGGCAGCACTTCCCTAAAAAATGCCTAATAAGCTGCTGCAACATGTCGGCTTCACCGGAATTATGCTAGCATGGCTGTTTACAATACATTTTAGTACACTGAAAGATAATAGCAGTTCCAATTAAGCAGCTTGTCTCTTGATTAGGAATTTTTTCGTGCTGAAAAAATTCCAATTTCTGATTTGACTTGTGAGGTTTAACGTACCAAGGGGAGGTTTAACGTACCAAAGGACACCATAGTGGAAGGCTCCGGATATTTTTGACCACCTAGACCCGATGCACTGTGAAACATCAGTGCACAATATTTCACTGAAATTGCACAGTATATGGACCTTTATCATTTTGCCTGCATCGAAATGCGACCGCAGCCGGCGAGGTTGAACCAACATCTTTCAGGTCAGCAGCAAAACACCATAACCACTGAGTTACAAATACACCAAAATGAGGAGGCAGATAAACACTGGTGTGTCAAGCAGACACTTCATCACTGTAAATATAACAACCGGATGGGGGGTATTCAATGTCATGGATGCCATTTTGTTGTCCAGCATGTAGCTTCAGCGGTGCAGACCAGATCGAGTGAGGATAAGCCGAATAGACACCCGTAGCGGCCTTTTGGCATGCTCCACGAGCAACTAATGATGGCCACCGTCTTGTCGGTGAATATTCATGTGTACTGGTTGAACAGAAAAACAAATAAATTCCTCGGGATCATTTAATCTCGTTTTTTTCAGATAACCTTGTTTACAGCACGCCAAAGCTACAAATGTTTGTTTTTCTTCAAATAATGCCTCAAGTTCCACAATTCTGCTTTGCTAAACAGTGATTCTGGTCATAAATAAAGGTTAAATTTTTTTGATCCTTTATCTCCAGCAGCTATTAAATAAATCACGGCCAGAACTGTGACGCAGTGGAGGGCGCTAAGAATCTCTGGACCTTGCTGCTCGAGCCGTAGCTGGACTAGCTGTACAGAGACGATCACACTTGTCAAGAGCGCTCGGGCGGTGTACTGCAGAGCAAATGAAGTGACATCTTTTCGCACCTGCTTTGCTAGCGGTAAGGCGCGGGAGCCTGTGCGGTTCAGGTGTCTATTCTGCTGCTCTCCAGCGCAACCTTTATCAGTGAAAGTCAACACCTGCTATATAATTCCGCTTTATTTTTCCCGGATGGCACCTCTCGAGCACTCTAGACAAGTGTGATTGACTCTGTACTGTTTACAGAGCTATTAGGCATTACATATCACAACAGTCAGGAGGACTGGTGAACCATATGCAAGCATTCTCATACAAACGTCTGCCAGATGCCGAGAATGGGGTGTTGTTTTGAATGGTGAACTTATCACAATAATCACGATGTGAACAAGTGAAAAGCAAGAGGTAGGGTAGCTAGAGAATATGGAACTATCAGAACCATCAAACCTTGCCAATAATTCGAAACCAAGCAGCAGAAGAAAATATATCAAGACCAGGATTGAGCAAAGAGAAAGTCATTGAGGCAACCTAAAAGCAGCAACAAGCAAATGGAGTATGCTGGAACGAAATATAAGCAGTAGGAAACAGACAGCCAGTAAGCTGTGATTTTTTGCCGGTGCTGTTAAGCATCTACGAGCATGAATTCAGTGTATGCTTGAGGACCTAAGCAGAGAAAGAACTGCAAGAATAAAAAGAGCAACCAGGAACCACAAGTGAAGAGCGATATTCTCGATAGGAACCAACAGCCTTTGATGAATAGAAGAACATTAGAAGTTTTAAGGGAGCCCTATGTAAGCCAAGTAGAGTTTGGAGAGATGGACCATAAAAAAGAAATTGTCAGGAGATACAGAAGTGCCTGTAGTAAACTCGGTGGGCATTCGTGTGTTCTGAAGCAGCCTAATGATGTTGCTCAAAAGAAAAGCCACATCTTGAAACATGGATGCTAACAATGAGGCTTGAGATTAAATGCAGGAAGAATAATAGGCCACAGAAATGAAAATGTTACAGTAGGACTGTACTATGGCAACACTGATTTCAGAACAAGCCTGAATTGTCAATACTCGGCAGAAAAAAAAGAAGAAAATGGACCTGGGGAGGGCATACGATGCAGAAAATGAATCACCAATGGTCTCTTAGGGCAACAAGATGAACTTCATGATGGATTTTAATGGTACAAGGGCATCTGCACCTCTGTCAAACCACGCGTGTTTTGATATTTGAAAACATGCTGCTCTATTGCATTAATCCGCCTAAAGCTTAGAGACAAACATTAAGGCCCATGATCATTTTGCTAGTAATTCATGCCACCGGTGCTTGCCCATCAATTTTCAATTACCTGGACCACATTAATAGGAAGACCTGGGGAGCAAGCATTGCAGAGTTATCAAATTTGAGTGCTATGAGAACAATTTGGCAGTAAATTTTCAGCACAAAAACAGACTCGGAAAGAAGACACCTGGGTCTGCTTAACATAGAGCTGATGTTTGCAAGTGCCCGCTGTACACTAAAAAATGTACAAATCAACTATCCACACACGCAGCAAGAAAGCTTAGAAAAAGCAAACAAATAGAAAAAGGCACACTCTGGTAAGTTCGCCATTCCAACCCACACCACATTCTCCACAGCCTGGCAGACCTCTGTACTACAATGTGTTCATATGCTTACTGTAGTGCACATTATTTATACTGTCCCAACAGGACACATGAGCTCGTCAATTAAAGGTGTAGGTTGAATTAGTGGAAATCACTTGGTCTATGAAATTTCTGCGCGTATAGCAGTTACTGTGTCATGAGCTAAGTGGTCAGTTTAAAATTTATTATAAACATCCTCTAATATATACAAAAACAAGCGTTTTAAACAATCTATACAAAAATGTTTTGTGTTTTCTCTTACATGACATCAGTTAATCGCATCATAGTGTTGGTAGTACATAAAATGCACGTGCAGAACACATACATGCACCGTTTTTGTTCATATCTTACCATGTCCTGTTATGTGCTGGGCAAGAAACAAGTAGTGACTAATGTTGTATTGCAGCCTTTTTTCTGGTAGAATTTGAATCATGTGAAGTGCAGCTGAAAGAAGTTGTTTCAACACAAGAATGCAACACAACAAAAAGTGCTCAGTCCCATGCTGAGTAGTGGTTTAAACCAATAGTGAGCACTTTACTACCCTAAGATGTGATGCAAGTCAGTGATGCTGAAGGCATAAAACTATATGTTGTGAAGTACCAAGAGCTAATGTGAACAATCATGCCTTTAAGTGTTATTGTCATTAGATATGCTCCTGAATGAACTAAATTTATTCTTAGGAGCATTCAGAGCAACACAGTTTTGCAAAATGCCATTACCCAGAACAGGCCTTTTATGAACCAGTCGCAAATGTAAAGAATTTGGCTTTAAGACCACACTGTGCATGCTGTAACGCAAAAACAGTTTCACACAAGCAATTTGTACTACACCCCTAGTTTTATGTTGGGTCGATACTGCCCTATTTTCACTGAAGGTAGTGAAAAATATGTGCTTTAACACAAACCTCTCCTTGCTGAAAGCAGCAAATAAGTACCGAGTCTTTAAGGAAGGAAAGAGTTACAAAGTTAATCCTGCAGGTTTTGAACTTCAGGCTAGTTATTTGAGGATATCAATCCCGGACCCGCAATGATTGAATTTTCAACAAAAACATTTAAATTGTAATAGTAGAAGCACTCTTATTTGACATATGACTTTTCAAAAACCTGCGTTTCATGGCAGCTATCAAGTTGCCCCGATAAAGAGAAGCCAGTAATGACACACAACGAAGCGCTTGTAGGCAGAAAACGGCACATTTTCAACTATATCATCATGATTAGGTTTAAATAAGTGTTAAACAATACAAATCCCTTGATTTCCTTCATGACTGACCACTGATGTATACATACAAAGATAACCGTTCAAGAAACGGTTATCTGCACCTTGTAAGGCAATCCTAGGGCTTACTCGAAAGGTAATTTGCCATAAAAAGAGTGCACGGTTGAGAGCGAGTAGGCACACGGTTTCTTGTCACTAACAGCCCTAGCAAAGGGAACAAGAGAAGGGGAAAGCCTCAGGGTGCTTGCAAATGTTTTGACAAGAGGACTTGTCTTCGTCTGGGATCAACATACCCAGAGGAAACTCTGAGGTAGAGGGTTGTCCACTCTTAATGAAACACGCGAGAACATGGCCATGCTCTATGGAGGACCACTGTATCCGACATTGCCGCACATCGAAGTTAAGTGACAGATGACATCATCATCATCAGCCTGACTACGCCCACTACAGTGCAAAAGTCTCTCCCATGTCTCTCTAATTAACCCTGTCCTTTACCAGCTGCGTTCACTGTATGCCTGCAAGCTTCTTAATCTCATCCGTCCACCTAACTTTCTGCCGCCCCCTGCTACGCTTGCCTTCTCTTGGAATCCACTCCGTTAGCCTTACGAACCACTCGTTATCTTGCCTTCATATTACATGTCATGCCGATGCCCTTTTCTTCCACTAGGATATCATTAACCCGCATTTTTCCCTCACCTACTCTGCCCGTTTCCGTTTCCAGTCTCAATGTTACACCTATCATTAAATTTTTTATAGCTACCCATGTTGTCCTTAATCTGAGCTGAACCCGAAAGTTAGCCTCTACGTTTCTGCCCTGTAGGAGGGGAGTACTAGCACTACATTCAGGTCCATCTCCTCCGCCATTTTGCAGCGATGAGTGGCACTGTCACACGCAATGGGCCTCTATAGAGTGCGGCCATGCGCTCGCGTGCATATTCTAGCACTGGCGTAATTATTTAAAAAGGTCTCACACGTGGTCAGAGGTTTTCCCAGTACTTCATATTGCTGATTTATTGTTTCTTTCACCCTACCCCTCCAGCCCCACCCGTCTTTCATTCATCGTTATACTTTTACCTAATGCCCTGCACCTCCTACTATCACTTCTCAGGAACCCTTGGCTTCCACACTCCTGCCCCTCCCCAAATTCCTTCTGCCTTTTCTCTGAACCCGCCCTCATTTTCTCTTTTCCTTTCAATTTTTTTACAGCATGACACACAGCCTTTCAAGCTATCTATCTCTCCATGCTCCACACCCCTGGATTCCTTTGTACTGAGCTCGCCTTTTTCTTTTCAGTTTTGCACGTCCACCGGTTAATCCTCTTTAGCAGCCATCATGCCTAGACAAGATGCATCTCCAAATCATAACGCCATTCCCACATCGCCCCCTCCTCCCCTCACCGGGCCTTCCTCCTAGGATTGAAAGCCCTATATAAATCTGGCAATGATGAATGCTTTGCCCAGACGAAGACAAGTCCTCTTGACGAAACGTCGGCAAGCACCCTGAGGCTTTGCACTCCCTTATTCAGTTTGTGAGATACTAAGAATAGGTGTTCAAGCAAACAAACCACATAAAAGCACATTTTTTATAACTCGAAAGGCTTAGAGCCTCTACTACTGACCACATTCTGAATCATGCTATGGTGACTCACTATACCAAAATACTGGACATGACAAAAACAGCTAATTAGTGAAGGCTATTGTTTGCTGTATGTGAAATTAAAACATCTACTACAATAATGAAACGAAACCACCATCATCTACACAATGCACAATTTACTGTAACATACGGCCCCAACATGGACCACAGGTGGGCAACCTCATGAGGTTTGGACCTCATGAGGTCGACCTCAAAATGACCTCAACGTCACGTCGTGAGGTGAGGCTGAGGTGAGGTCGTCGACGGCTCAAAATTTTTTTGAGTGAGGCCAAAAAATCAGACCTCAACCTCACGCGTAAGTTTGAGGTTGAGTGAGGTCGTCATTCATTGAGGTCGAAATTTTGAGGTCGAGACTTTTTGCAGTTGTCGTGGCTTATTCCGGCGAGTGCCGCTTCCGAAGCTGAGTAGGAGCGCACCACCGCAGTTTTCATGCAATGAAGCTTCGTGTTCGGTTTCCCTTATTTGGACAGCCAGATGCCGCAGTCCACTCTTAGCTTTTCGTGCTGCGCCGTAATGTCCGTTCACCCCGAGCCTACCAGAGGACGCATCCCTCTGGTCTTGCTGGAAAGAGTGCTGCTGTCACGGCATGCCACTCTCTCCCTCCCCCTTGCCCCATTGGCGTAGTATCCTTAGCTGCCCGCTGGTTGGTTCCAACTCCCAGGAGCGCGCAAAGCACATAACTCCCGTGTAACCATGGTAGCTCTGTCTGATGTCAAAAAAAGACAAGTTCAGTCCAACAAGCACACAATAAAGTCGCCGCAGCACGGGTGGCCGAAAGCAAGACTGCTTCGTGTTGATGCTCGTTGCCGGCGCTGACGTCACAGCTATTGCCTTGCAGTTGAGTAAAGGGAACCCTGCTGTACACTACACGGTAACTTAACAGAAACTGGAGCAGTGAGAACAAGCGAGAGAATGGGATTCAGACGATTGCTAACAAGGACACATCCTGATTTGATGAAAAATCACGAAGCCAGAAAAACCTGTATAACACCGTCGAAGCTTTGGATCGGTGTCTTCCTTTTTCCGAATCTCATACTACTTCTGTATATTCCCGTTTCGTAATGCAAGCAGAAGCAAATTCATTTTATATCCTTCCGAATAACCTCTCTTTAGCTTCCCGTTTCTTGTTCCTTCTCGTAAATTCACATATTATGCCGACACCGCAGCAGTGAATGAACGTACCAGCATAGCGGTCTTAAAGCGGTAAAAAAATGAAAACTACAATGAATGTAGGACTATGTGGTATCTGATTCCTTTTTACTTTTTTAATGAAGATGTGTGAATAGAACTGATTACGTGCTGACGCTGTGCTGCTGAGTCACTGTTTCATATCTTCTAATATAACGTATAATGGTGCACTGCTGTTCGCTTGTTTTAGTGGGCGATTTGTTTCTAAGTTTGTAACCATTCCTTTTGTTTTTTTCTCTTATGGTATCATTTAGGGTGGCGGCATGCCTTGCAGACGACCAGGCACTACCTACACCGTTATCTTTTCCCTAACTATTTTGCAAAGACCCACCGGGCACCTTAAACGGCTTCACGGAATGCACGCGCGCTGCTCGCGGGTACAAAACGTCGAGGATGCAGGTGTATACTATTGATTAGTTCAGTTGTGATGGAAAACAAGTGATTAACTCAAAACAGCTTGTCTCAAACTGGCTGACGAAATGATACCCAGAAATATGTTCAGGTTTGGGAGTATTTAGTCGTTTTTTGTGTCCAGTTTGGGGCCGAGGGCGGCGCTGGGGGGGGGGGGGGGGGCTCGGTAAAATTTGAGCGGAGAGATGTGGTGCTGTTGACAGAGAGAGCAGTTCACGCTGCCCAGTCTAGGCCAGTTGATTGGCCCGTGTGACTTCAATAGTTGGCACAGTGTTCGAAGACGTAATCTAGCCCGTTCTTGCAAAGTGCCACAGGATCACCGAGTCATCGGAGCATTGCCAGAATTTTGAAACCATTACCATCGCCACCTGCAGGGAAGTGGCGGAAACGGAGGAGTGTCTTGACCTTCCAAGAGCATCAACGTCATCATACGTAATTATTAGCTGCAGGTGTTCCTGTTTTCCCGCAGAATTATTGTCTTCGGTTGTTGGGTAATGTACAATATTTAATCAATATTCTAGCAACGTTTAATTTGGTAGCGGTATATCAGATTTCCCTGGGCTCCTAAAGATGCACTATTATCGCCATCGTCATAACCGCCATCATATCGAGGGTCAACGGCACGTGTCGTTGCATGCCCGTCGCAGTATGTCATACATGGGAGCTGCCGCGTTTACCTGGTGGGCAATCCGAATGTCATTAATGTGGTCCGCGTTGTGGGCATGCTTTGTAATGCGTCATGCGCGCATGTGTAGTAATGTGGGTGAAGCGGGTGGGTGGGGGCCTGGTTTGACGTGACATTACATCGTTGTCACGTGGCTAGGTGTGACGCACCATTACATCGTCGTAACTAAGTTTGAGGTCACATTCCATCGTTATCACGTGACCTGGTATGACGTCACAAACATATGACATCATCAGTAATTATGGTAATAAGTCAGCGTTATCTCATTTCTGTATTCACTATTGATTATGCAAGTTAATTAGGCTGTATGAATTAGTATTATTATCAATGTGACATCATAATTTTCGTCGAGTGAATCTCTGCTCTTGACGTCACATGGTGCCGTTTCTTGTGGCCACTTTTTTGCGGATATGACCTTGAAACTGAGCCATCCAATGCTTTGGCATTAATAAAAAAAGCCGCTCGCTTCTCCACAGACATAAATACAACGCGCCTCTGTTGGTTTACTGCAGTCGCAGCTTGTTAAGCGTTTTAGAAGACAGCATACAGAGGACTGAAAAGAGCGTTTGCTGGGTGGCGAAATTTTCATTTACGCTGAGCCCTCTCGCTATGCCGGATAGAGCTAGAGAATCGAAATATACTGATATGCGTCTGCGTAGCCATCACCTTGGAAAGTATATCAGCGACCAGTTTTTTTTTGCATTCGCTAATAATTCTAAAATCAAAGAAGAGTATAGTGAACACCTCCCCTTCCTCCCACTTTTTGACAGTGTAGAAGGTCTGTGTTTAGCAATTTGCGGTTGTTACGTGAATGAGCGAGAAGCTTCCATTACGAGCAAATATACGGGAAACATGTTGCCGAATATTGGCTCTGATATGCTTAAAAACAGCTATGGAAGCAAACTTAATGAAAAAGTACCCTCGGACGTACTGCTGGTAAACGCATAAGGGACACCCCTGTCCGCAGGCCACAAATTCTCCGAGGGTTGACACCAGATTACTAGCTTCTCCTATTGCGTGCACATCAATAGTGTCTGTACACACCCTAGAAAATAATTACAGACCGCTTAGTGCCGCTAGCTGATACCATCATCATTTTGGCTTTCCAGTCTTACAGGATTCTCAGAATTGTTCTAAATTGAAAAACTTCTTAACCGCTTTTTTTGTTTGTTTTCTGAGGTCGAGGAGCCGACCTTAACCTCAAAATTTGAGGTTGAGGTGAGGTTGAGTGAGGTCGCCAGTGGCCCCAGCAAAAGTGAGGTGAGGGCGTTTCAGGAGACCTCAACATCATCTAATGAGGTTGAGGTTGAGTGAGGTCGGTATATTTTTTTTTTAGGTTGAGGTGAGGTCGAAATTTAAGAGTTCAAATGCCTACCTCTGACAAGGACAATCTAGCTGGATGTAAATTCCTTTTTTACATTTCTAAACTGCATGCATTATTTCTAGAAACCGCGAAAACAGAAGCTCATACATAATGCCAAAGAACAGAGTGCATAATAATACCACTTATGAGGTGTTTATCAGCAAATGCAATGAGCAAAGCTTTGTACATGGTAATCTGAAGTTGCAGAATATCAGAAAGAAGTGCAATTCAACAGAGATATAGCCTGCGATCTGGGTGGAATGGCAGCCATTACTTTAGCAACAAAATCATACTGTGCCAAACATACCTGAAGCAGAACAGCTTTACCCCTTGCAATTTCCGCACTATACCCAGTACCAATGTAGTGCTAAAAGTAGCCTGGATCTTTCAACCATCAGTAAGGAAGGTAAAATGTAGGATGTGAAATTAAATCGGACAAGTTTCATGTTTACGTTGTTGCACTTTGTAAGCACCTTGTGATAAGGCATCAGGTCATCATTCAAGTTTTTATTTGCCATTCTGCGATATCGGGCAAGTTGAGTGCTTTTCACAATTCCTCACACTTCATGCTTCTTGCTCACTCCATTCACCCGATATTAATTTTGTACAGTGATTTTTCAGGTCATTGCCCGTGCACAGACATCAAGTATCAGTCACCAAAAAGGTTGGGTGCTAAAAACTGATTCAGAACAGAATGAAAAAATTTAAAAAAGCACAAGTCTTTTGTTTTCAGAAGGGTGCATACAGAGACGCTGCAGAATTCCTTTTACGCTGATATGAAGGCTAAAAATATCATCACTCATTAGGAGTATCATATGCGGCCACAGAGAAAATCACTTCATTTTCTTTTTTTTTCAAGAACAAGCAATTACCGTCAATGCTGCTTAAATGAGCTATGGCTTAAAGGCTTAACGTCTATACTTTGAGGAATGGGTGTTTAACGTCCCAAAGCGACTCAGGCTATGAGAGACTTCGTAGTGAAGGGCTCCAGAAATTTCGACCACCTGGGGTTCTTTAACGTGCACTGACATCGCACAGTACACGGACCTCAAGAATTTCGTCTCCATCCAAATTCAACCGCCGCGGCCGGGATCGAACCCGCGCCTTCCGGGCCAGCCCTCGAGCGCCATAACCAGTCAGCCACCACGGCGGCTTGACGGTGGCTAAGTGGTTACGGCGCTCTGCTGTTGGCCCGAAAGACGCGGTTTCGATCCCGGCCGTGGCGGTTGAATATCGATGGAGGCGAAATTCTAGAGGCCCGTGTACTGTGCGATGTCAGTGCACGTTAAAGAACCCTAAGTGGTCAAAATTGGTGCAGTCCTTCACTACTGCGTCCCTCATAGTCAGAGTCGCCTTGGGACGTTAAACCCCCATAAACCATAAACCAAACTATTTTACGTTTCGCACACTTTTTAACAATCACTCAACATTAAAGTAACATTATGCGTTTCTTGGGTGGTAACCCATCGTTTCGCATTCCTCCACGTAAGCAGACTAAATTAGCCTCAGAATTTTTTCTTGTTTGCAAAAACAGCCACAGTCCTCTGAGGCACTCGATTTCTTGTATTAAAATGCTTCACAAGAGCAGAACATTTTTTAAATGCAAATTGATCTTGATTCGTGAAAAAAAAATTACGTTACAGATTCGTTACTGGCTCTCTGGTATTACAGTATAAAAACTTTAAGTATAACATTTTTTCTCGCCATGGAATATTTTATCCCTTTTGTAGTATATTGGAGCCTTACCATAGATTGAGTTTGTTTCATTGGCTTGACCATTTGCATTTTTCGAAACCATCCTGCCCTCTTCTGCCAAGTAGTACCGGTATAACAGCGCTAAAGTACTTCGAAACTTTCGACGTTCAGAGAGTCTCATTCATTCCCTTTGGCTTTTTTCTTCATAATATCCTCTGATTATTGCCTAATATCACGATATCTGACCAATATCAAACCTTAAACTTCTTAATGGTACCTACTGCCGTCTGTTTTCAAGGAAAGCAAGACTAAAATTCTCCCTCTGCTCCATTTACGGGGAGTGTGGCCACCTCTGTGTTCTGCAATATGCACTAAATGCAAAGTACATTCCCAAGCCCCGGACAGATGTCGCTTCTGCATCGGTTTCCCTAAAGTCCTAATGGTGGCAGCGGAACAGAGCGTCGTCAGCACCCAGACTAGAACGAAGCCTGGTTAACGAAGAGTGAAGATCATATTGCATCTAGAGTTGTCAATTTTCGGACATTTTGAATGAAAAAAATAGAACAAGAAACAAGATTTTCGGGAATCATTGGAAACGTTGGGGTGATACTCAGAGCGAAATATATAGATATTACAAACCTATAGGTATACATACACCTGATGCTTGACACAAAAGACACTTTTTATTGATTCTTGCTCGGGTATATGTTTTTTTTTGTCTTTGTGCTTCGGTTTACCAAATGTTGTCACTTCCTACACTGTGTTAGCCATAGTGGACACTTGTATGCACTCAGAGCGGTGTGGTGGCATCAGAAGTTCGTGTATCTGAACTTAAAATTTCAACGTAAGCATGTGGGATGGCACTAAGCACGAAGAACTAAAAAAACCCCTACTCGATTCTGACCCCAATCATTGTAAGCATGCCAAAAACGGGATCCTCATAGCTTGCCTTGGAGCGACATTTAATAAGGCCTGCAAATACGATTTAAGCTCCAGCATTCAAGCACAGTGGTTTCGATGCACAGCGGCTGGTTTTTCGGAAAACATGCTGGAGTCTAAATCAACAGCCTACTACCGAGAATGAGGACAAAGAAGGAGAAGGTAGTTGTAGATGGTACATGCAAAAAAAAAATCAAAGTGGCGGAAGTTTCATATGCTCATAATTTATCGCACCGAAGGATGAATAAGCAAGGAGATTCGGTGGCAATGTATTGTTTTCCTACCCCCCACCACCCCCACCGCGCCCCTACCCATGACTAGTTACTACATATCCAGCACTCTCTGCAAAGTGCGTTCACCAGAGAATGCGCATGACGTCTGCTCTGTCTGAAGTCCATATGAGCGCACGGGTAATCACTGTTGCTAATGAGACAAGTCGTAGAAAGTTCAAATTTCACTACAGCAAAAGTAGAGCAGATGTAACAAAAATGAAGAGACAAGACAAGCACTTGCCGGCCTCCTGTCGTATGTGTGACGTCTTCTGTACTCTCGCGGTTACTGAAAATACACACGAATGATCGTTTAGTGAATATCCGTTTTTATCACGCCTCATTGCGAAGTGCAGATATATTTATTGTCCACGCTCTTTATTAATTGCTTAGCTCACGAATAGTAGATAGTTTAGTGGCCAGATATTCTCAACGATATCGTCAACGCAGCAGTCATGCAGAGCAGTAGCCGGTAGGTTTCACATTCAATTCACTGCTCAGCTAGTGAAGGCTGGTACACCAAGCGTGTGGCATTGCGTGCCTTTACTTAAGTACGATTATACGAAAGCTTCGATAGGAAAGCTCAGATAGAATGCATTAGTGAGATATTTTTAGTTTTAATCCTTGCGCTGCAAGTAGAGAGCATTGATGCTATGTTTGAACACTCTCCACTTCTCCTTAAACGACATGCACTTCCACGTTCAGCCTTTAAAGTTGAGTGCGTTCGAAACTGCGTCGCCGCGTGCCTTCGCGTAGGCAGATACACGTTGCACGTAGTATGCTATATTCTAAGACAATCTGAGTGCGGGCGCAGGTTGAATACGAGCGCAGATGCTTGCGAGCCTCTTAGGAGCTAAATCGCAATTTTTGCTCACAAGAACGGAAGCGGACTGTAAAACAGTACAACGGCTGCCAAAACTCTAATAAACTTCACCGAACACATGGTTACGCTTTCGTGTTACTGTGAAACGGTTGGTTCCCGTAACGTCAGTCGCGCGATCGTGATAAAACGCAGTCGTCCGTTTTAGACACTCCTTATGGAAAACTAATGCAGGTTCCCAAGCAGCACAGGTAATTGGTCCAACATTGGAACCGTATTGGCAAAAGCCGGTCCTACAAAGGACCAAGATGGAACCACCCTGTTGCAATATTGGGCCGATTACCTGTGCTGCTTGGGTTGTTCTCTTCTGTCCTTAGCTATTATTCTCACAACGTATAGCACGTCTCTCGTGCGTGGTTGGTTTTGGTCCAAAGTTAGCTTAAGGCTTCTAGGGATTTTCAAAACAATGGATAGCATTCGAGTCGATTACGCAGCTTCGAAACTACTTGAAGAATCGGCACGGGTTTGCTTTCAGTTTTGCTTGAATGATACGAGAAGGAATGTGTGTGCTTGGTGGAACCGTGGTCGCAGCGTTTCATGCCTTCGCTGTCGAGAGCAGTACAGTGTCGACGGAAAAGTGCATCAGGCGTAGACTGCACTTCCAGAGCGCTCTGGTCGCCTTTCTAGTGCGGTAAAGGCGCCACAGCGGAAGGAACTAAGAATTGCAAAGGAATTGATGTCTATTGTGTTGTTTGCGTGAGAGAGACAGATACCAGAAGTCTCGTAAGCACAGACATTTGAGTTGTGTTTCATAGGTTGCCTGGTGGGTGGACATTCGGAAGGAGCTACAAATTTCACGCATTTGATTCCCATTCTTGTCTCCGGGATAGGTTCAGCTGCCGAAGGCTTCATGAATTCCAAGCATTTATTACGTCATTGGATGATAAGCTCTGAAGGCAGCTTGCACTGCCTAGCTTGCTGCCAGCAAAGTATATTTGATGAAGACACTGCTTTTTTAATATAGACACTGACGTATCCTTTAAGGCATTGTTACGAATTCTCAAAGCATTGTACGTACGTCTGCACTCAATACAGCCTATGAGTTATAGAAACACCAATACGTGAGCTATTAGCCATTGAACACTGCGAATGAATTTCCTGCGCATTTGCAAACTCTTGCGTATTGAGAAAGGCTGTACTGAGAAGGGGAGCGGTGAAAGTGCCACTTTTAGAAGCAATGTTTGCATCAAAAGCTAGATGTTCACCCTCATGCACAATGTAGCTTTGTCGCCAAGTTAAGAGAAAACGTCTCGTTTCAGTTTCTAAATGCAGCAGTCACACTTCAAAATTTGCCTGATGATAAAGGCTCTCAACGCATGCAGCAATGTACAGTTACGACGCGCTAATCTCAATGCGCAATGCATGTGATCTACTCACATCTTTTTGCATGCAGCACAAGTAACAAATGCCTAGTTTGCACACAGATACAGCTACGAATGCGAGTAGCCAGGCCGGCGTGGCTGTCGCGTGTGTCTCATGCCTATCGTTAAGGACTGATAGTAGCTCTCTTTAGCCTTCTCGGCGTGTTCGAATATGGTTTACTGGAAATTTCCCTTTACCAACCTTGAGACAATTTGCTGCACAGGCTACAGAAAAAGCGCGAATGGCGTAGGGTTTTAGTCGTGCCTTTTTTTACATGTCAACAGCGCAGTGTTATTTGTGCACGAGATTTGAACTTAGTTCCGAGATTCCATGGCGTTGTTTATGCAGACTCGGGAAAATGGCTGTGGCGGGAGGTACCCATACCATCTAGGTGTCTGCTCTGCGATTCTTTTTACTTTCGCTGGAATTAACTACGCGCTTAATTTCAGTCGCATTTGCAATGTTCAGTTAACGATGTCTGTAACGATGGCACCGCTGTTGATACCTCCTGTGAAAAACTTAGGAGCCGACTTAACTTATTCTGTCCCACTCCAACTGGCTACCTAGCATCGTGACATTACTGGTCGGATTTCAAAATAGTGCCCTTTCGGCTGCAGATTCGAAAATTAGTTTCTTTCTTTCAGTAAGTAAGTACCTGCACTAACGACTGTAATTTTGTTCTACTCGCACGCTTCTGTTTTTTGCGCGTTTTCGTTGAGCGAGCAAAACATTTTGCAACAATTTATTACACTCGTGACATTGTTCTAGAAACCGAAGCCCTGCCTGCCGTAAGACGCAGCCCTCGTTGTAGCTTTCTTGCTGGAGGCACGTGGAGCTCAATTTGAATTGGCGCACGCCAGCGCCACGCTAACTTTTCAAGCCATTATGGTGACGTGTACCATCTGTGACATGACACATTGGCAGTCTGCCGTTTTCGATCATAAAAAACGAAAACTGGCTAATAAAACACAAGGAAAATGTCAGATAAGACGATGTCGAGAATTGGTAACGCGTCTCCGACTTTTCGAAGGGGAACGCTATCGTGTGAAGGTTCGAATAAAACGAGAGCGAAGGAATCAAACAAAACAAAGCGAAGCGAGAATAAAAGGAAAGAGTCCACCAGGTACTGAGCGTCCCAGATGAAGCGGGGATGCCTTGCAGGCAGGGCGAACGCAGCTCGACGTAGTGCGACGCGTCGCTGGCGATGTGTAGCAGGACGCGCCGAAAAGGAGCCAGGTGGTAGTAGGCGCGGAGAGGAACACAAGGAGACGCCAGTGGGCTCACGTCAAGAGCCCGAAGAACTTGGCCGTAGCAGGAATAAATTGGAGGCCGCTGAAGCTTCGTCTTTAAGAGTGAGACGCGACAGCGTGTCGCAGCGTTGCCGATGAGAACACAGAACGCCATCGCCCGTTCGGCGCGACGCATGGCCCATTCGAAAATTTAAGGAAAGGACGCCTGTCTCACATATCTCGGCGGACACCCGAACTTGGCCGCAAGCTAAGGAAAGTGAAATCAATTGCTTTTGAGGAAAGGAATAATAATAATAATAATAATTGGTTTCTGGTGGAAAGGAAATGGCGCAGTATCTGTCTCATATATCGTAGGACACGTGAACCGCGCCGTAAGGGAAGGGATAAAGGAGGAATTGAAAGAAGAGAGGAACAAATATGTCCGTAGTGGAGGTCTCCGGAATAATTTCGACCACCTGGGGATCTTTAACGTGCACTGACATCGCACAGCACACGGGCGCCATAGCGTTTTTCCTCCATAAAAACGCAGCCGCCGCGGTCGGGTTCGAACCCGGAAAGGAAATTACGCCTGTCTCACATTTTTCGCTAGACACCCAAATCGCGCCGCAAGGGAAGGAAAAACCGATGGAAAAATGGAAGGAAAACCCCCCTCTCCCTACTCGCAAACCACCGGCCAAGAAGCGGGCCGCAACAGCCACTACCTCCCTGACCACACCAACACCGACCGAGGGAACGCCAGCCCTGCCTCCCACTTTCTAAGAACTCATGGAGACGAGAGTTCACTCCGCGGTGCAGACGGCCACCCAGGCCTTCACAAATAAATTCACCAACCTCACTACGCGTCTAGACGAATTTGCTCGCCAAATTAGCGAGCGATGTATGCAGCAAAAGGTTCGCCCCGTGACAGCCTGTGCTGCCGTGCGGGCTAAAAAGAAATCCCGGTTCCACACGTCTCCAACTCCCCCACGGCAAACGCCAGCTTCAGTGAGGGCGAGACCGCGAACTAGCCTCGCCATGTGGCAGTAGACCTTTCGTGGCTTTGGTTCCAAGCGGGACTCCTTCACCAGTTCCTAGCTCGGACAGACGGCCCCGACGTGCTCGCGCTGCAAGAGCCCTCCAATTCCTTCACCTTACCCAGCTACGTGCCCATCGTCCCCTTTTCTCGTACACCCCCTCGAGTTGTATTTCTTGTACGCCTTGCGCTCACTACTATCTCCCACCCCTTAGACGTCCCCGAAATAGATCACCTCCTCATCGAACTCATGCCGCAGTGCACTCGTGATACTAGTCTCTTCATCCTCAACATTTACAACTATTCACGCTTTCCAAGCGAGCCGCACACAAATGCCACCTCCTGAATGTAGGCGATTTCAACGCCCCGCACACGGCCCGGGGCTACAAAGCTGACACCCCCAAGGGGCGCAGGATAAGGCTCGCAGCTCAGCAGGACGGCTTCTTCCTTCTCACAGACACCCTACGCGCACCGGGAACAGCGGCTGCGCAGACACTGCTCCAGACCTCACCTTCAACCACCGCCTCCCTCACGCTGCGTGGTGCAACACCCAGGAGAGTTTGGTTAGTGATCACTGCATTATCTAGATTCTCCTACAAGCAGGCCCAACACGTAGACCCTCTAGGACCAACACGTAGACCCGTGAAACTCATTCCGCACCTCCCGAGCAGCCCGCACTCTACACACCATCTCAGATATAGCTACTTGGTGCGACCAACTCCATCGTGACGTCCGCACCGTGATTCGCTAAACCCCAGAGGACTTCTCTGCAGACGGGATGGATTCCCATCTCCTGCGCCTATGAGAGTCAAGACTGAAAACGGCGCCAAAACGGGACAAGATAGAGAGAAGCAACACACACAGCACCGAACACACAACTGAGTGTATTTTCATGCGAGAGCGCAATAAATACAGGAAGTACACATAAAAACTAAAAGAACACCATATTATAAGATTGATACTATTGCAGGTCAATATCTAAAACGGCTATCTCTTTTCTCGATAAGCGAAGAGCCGGCACGCTCAAGCACTTGTCACCTCTCGTGTGGATGACGAAAGCTTCGCATAGTTCTCGTTTTTGTTTGCTTGCGTACGTGCGCAACACTTTGCTTTTGTTGAACTGGGGAGTGCATTTGCAAGTTGTCACATGCTTGGCGAGTGTGATCCCCCTGCCTACACTGACATCATTTGCGTGCTTTCTTAATCTGTCATTTAAGCAGCGGCCAGTATAGCCAACATAAGTGGCACCGCATGACAGGGGGATTTCATAGATCACCTTGCTTTGGCACTCAACATATTGCCTCACGTGCTTAGTGCCGCAGGATCCCCGCTTTTTCTCTGCCCCGTTTACTTTCCTGCACAACCTGCGCAACCTGTTGGGTGCCGAAAAAACTACACACACATCGCCTCGTACCGCAATATTTTTCAGCCGATGGCTGATGCCATGGACATAAGGGATGGCCGCTGTCTAGACCAAACTTCGCTCAGGCTGCTTAGAGTCGGTTTTTCAGTCTTGAATCATGAACCAACTGGCCCAACAATCCTCCCTTTTGCCTATGGGAGGCCAAGGCGGGTCTCGAAAGGAGGTGGCGGCGTCAGCGCTGGAATAGACAACTCAGACGCCGGCTGGCCTGCCTCAACAAGGAGATTGGGACGCATGCTGCAACTCTGTCTCGCCAAAATTGGGAATCTCTCTGTAACAAGCTGGACGGCAGCATGAGCCTGCCCCAGACCTGGAACCTATTCCGCCATCTCACTGACTCGACTCAGTCCAAGACACACCAGAAACACAACCTCAGAAAATTCATACACACAACCTAGGCCTCCCTGCAGGAACTCTTCGAGGAGCGTCGTGATATCTACTTCCCCGCATATCTCTCCGCAGACAACCCTAAGTACACAGGCTTCCCCAGCGACCTTCTCGACCAACCGATCACCGAGGTTGAAGTGAGGGTAGAACTTCAGCGCCTCAACGGGTCCTCAGCTCCAGGCCCCGACGGAGTGCACAAAAAGGCACTCCGCAACCTCGATTCCCACTCCGCCAAAGCTCAAACCAACTACTTCAACGAATGCTGGCAGCCGGGCGCCCTCCCACCTCAATAGAAAGATGCCAAAGTAGTCTTTATTCCCAAATCCGGCAAATCACTTCTCCCCGCTAACCTCCGTCACATCTCTCTTACGTCGTGTGTGGGCAAGCTCATGGAGCGCGTTCTCCAGACCCGGCTTAGCCGGTATTTGGAGAACCACAACCTTATGCCTTCGTGCATGTTTGGTTTCCGCTCGGGCTTGTCCACTCAGGACGTCTTTCTACAGCTCAAGCACCACATCCTTGACTCCCCCGCGGGCGACACCAAGGCTGTCCTCGGCGTCGACCTAACAATAACGTTACCCACGCAGCCATCATAGAGAGCCTCCACGCCCTAGGTGTAGGCCCGCGGATGTACAATTACGTCCGCAATTTCCTGTCCGAACGAACAGCCACACTCACCATGGGCGACCACCGGCTGTCCGGCGTCTCACTCGGAGCACGGGGAACCCCTCAGGGTGCTGTACTGTCTCCTATCCTCTTTAATATAGCCCTTCTCCAACTCCCCCAGCAACTCGCCCAAATACCGGACATACATTTCAGCCTCTATGCTGACGACATCACTATCTGGGCTAATCGAGGCAGCGATGCCGACATGGAACACAACCTACAGTCGGCCCTCAACATCAACGACTCATACGCTCGCGCGCGCGGCCTAGCCTGCTCCCCTTTTAAATCAGAACTCTGCTTCTACCGCCCCAGGCCGCACGACCCCGCCAACCCTCCCATCTCACTCACTCTAGGAAACCACCCCATTCCCCTGGTCTCCAAGATTCGCATCCTGGGCCTCGTCCTTCACTCCCACGGCGCTCATGGCAACGCCATTCAAACTCTCCAGACCCAAGCCCAGCAAGCCACCCGTCTCATTCGGCGCGTGGCGAACCGGCGTGCGGGTCTGCGAGAGCGGAGCACTCTCCGCCTCCCCCAAGCTTACATCACGAGCCGCATGGCGTACTCATTCCCCTATCTCCCCCTAAAGCAGAAGGCGGGACCGCATCAACGCGCTCCTCCGGAGCTGCACGAAGGTTGCCCTCCGCCTACCCCTCAGCACCTCTACTACCCGGCTGCTCAACCTCGGTACCCACAACACGTTTGAGGAGCTGGCAGAAGCCACCCTAACAGCACAGCTCACTGGCCTGTCGAGTACCGCGGCAGGCCGCACTCTACTCTGTCAGCTAGGCATCACCCCGATCACCCATCCTACCGAGGGGGTTCCCATACCTCCAAACCTACGCTCCCATCTCATCATCCTTCTAATCCCTAAGAACATGCACCCCGAGCACGACGGAGAACGCAGGACAGCCCGCGCCAAAGCCCTGCACAAGCTCTACGGCAACAGTGCCGAGGTAGCCGACGTGGACGCGGCAGCGTACTCGTCGGGCTACCGCATGGTTCTCGCCGTCGCTAATTCTCAGGCCCGACTAATCGCATCAGGATCCGTCACCACAGACACATCGAAAATTGCAGAGGAAGCGGCCATTGCACTCGCTCTTGCCTCCACCTCTGCCACCAAAATTATCTCCGACTCAAATTCCGCCCTATCCAATTTCTCGAAATGCCTGATATCCCGCACCGCGGCTCGCCTTCTATGCTTCTGGCACCCCACCCACCCCGTAACCCTTATCTGGACCCCCGCACAAGCATGCCTCCCGGAGTAACGAGGAGGTCCACTCTCTCGCCCGAGGTCTCACTTTCCAGGCCGGAGTTGGACCTCCTCCGCCATCCCGAGAGCGTCTGCTTATGTTCAAAGATATTCTTGCCTACTACCGTGATACCCGGCGCGTTTACGCACCGCCGGCTCCCTCCCTAACCTTAATCCAGGCCTCCCACTGGCGCCGACTCCAGACCCGAACTGCTCCCTACCCTATTCTCCATCATGCCCGCTACCCCGATCAATTCCTTTCTTCTTGTAAGCTCTGCGGGAAGCCGGGAGACTTCCTTCATGTCCTCCTCACATGTCCTGCCTTCCCACATCCTCCATCCCCCACCACGGCGGAGTCATACTGGGAGACTCTCCTGGCCAGCTCCGCTGCTGCTGACCAGCGCCGGATAATTACCGACGCCCTGAAACGGATAGCCCTCCAAGGGCTGTCCTTTGCCCTGTAAGTGCAGCCCCCTGAGGGTTGCCTAGTGCCATGTTAGGGGGTTTGCCCTCCTCGGTATTTGGCAATAAATGTTTCCACCACAACCACCTCCGCTCCTCGTGCTCGCCACGCTCTTTGTCGCCGTTGCCTCGAACACCCCCTTCGCACGCGCGACGCTGGGCTGACACGCGCAGCGCTCCGCTGTCCGACGCACCACTGTCGACGCACTGCGTTCACAAATTCTTCGAAGATCTTTTGTGCACCTCACTGACGAATAGGCAATTTCTAGTCACGTGCTGATACAAATGATTCTTTCCTTCTCTGTAGCAGCCATCTATCAGTGAAATTTGTCTGTGCGGACAGAATGCTTAAAGCATGCAAAAAAGTAAGCAAAAGGACAGCGAAGTTTAAAAGCCCTATGCAGTCTGTGTTTGCGACCTGCAATGAAGTTTTCTTTTTTTTCAAAATGCTTCACAAACGTCTTCACCATTCACTTGCCTGGAATACCAACCATAGCAACAATCGCACCATTTCATACGTTGAAAGTAAAGACGCTGGCAGGAACAAAAATATCATGCCTGCTGTGCCAACGTTATCGGTCTTGTATAAGTCGAATGAAGGATGCTTGAAAGGAACGTTATAGTCGTGAGCCATGTGAGCGGGAGCAAGCAGAAGACATAGGGTAGCCACTAATTGCTATTAGGCCGAGCACCATAACTACTGAGCCACCACGGCGGCTAGGAAGAAATACTATACACGGACGCTGCAACACACAGATAAGGCAACGATGGTGACGGCGGCGGTTGCAGTCACCACAGTCACAATACGCAGTAAAAATAGCACAGATGTAGAAGATTGTGCCATAGGCATGTCAATACTAAAAAGACGAATAGATCAATATATATTTAACATCAATGACTGGCAAAATTCCTGTCTCAATCTCTCCTTTCTCTTATAGCGCCCCAATCAATTCGCCTCATCTGCACACCTACGCATGCGTTTCTGCATGGAAATGAGCGCGCTCATGTGACAACCCGTAAACGTATTTTCCGGGCGTCCATGGAAGTCCATTCTAACCGAGAGGTGGCGAAGCCCATCCCACTCCCTTACTCGCACGTGCTTTTACATTACCGACTCTCCCGCAGAACACATTCATAACCTCACAAAAACTTCTTACAGAAGAGGCGGCCTCCTGTTCCCAAATCTGGGCTGGCCATTTCCCCACCATCTTTTGCTCAGGCACCCCTTTTACTCCCCGCCACCCTTCAATTGAACTTTTTGTAGAGCAGATCGAATCTCTACCATTACACAGGGGAATTGCCCAATGGCCCTTCAGTACTCCAAATACCCCACCCCTTCCGGCCCAGTGGGAAGCCACCCTGTCTAGCACAGCGCAAGACTACCAGCATGGTAGCATCGCCATGCTAGAGAAAATGACGTCCTGGACGCCACCCTCTTAAAGCCTACCCCAAAATATTGCTCATAATAAAAGATTTTCTGTCTCTGTTTTCTGTTTATCCTAAAACATTTGTGGCCTAACCATTTTTTTTGTTTCTCCTGTGCCGACGGTATTATTGTTTTCGACATTCTTCTTTATTCCATTCTACTACACTCCGAGAATCCATTTAACAGTTTGGTTGTGATATCAGTGGTAACCTCACCTCAAAATGCGACTTCCTTTTCTTGGCCCCTATTCTACCTGCTGCCAGCTAGAAGGTTTACTATTCTTAAATCAATATTTAGTACACTAAACATTCCCCTCATTTTGCGCTTTACTACGCACAATGTCCAATATTCCTGGTGAAAATTTTTGAATATTGAAAAGTTGTAAGGTACTGGTATATAAATATTCAATGCACTGGTCCATTCTTCCGATATTTGCAAAATATTTCTTTTCCAGCGCTTCCAGCGCTCGCACCGAGCAGTTAAGACTGCCTTAGAAAACCAAAAGGGAATGCTTTTGACGATATAAAAAACGTTAATAGCACACAAATTCAAAGCTGCCGACGAAAGATCGTCGTATATATTGAGTTTTGTACTGAAATCTTGCAGTACAGTTAAAACTTTAAGTAACGAAACAAGATTTTCTGAAGTTTTTGACCTAACGAACAAATTTTCATTCCCCGGCAAGTGCCTATTGAGTTGAATATTCTCAATAACCTAAAATAACGAAACAGACGACCTCTAAACGCGATTTAACGACGTTTTCTGGGAATAATTTAGTAATAATAATAATAATTGGTTTTTAGGGAAAGGAAATGGCGTAGTATCTGTCTGATATATTCTTGGACACCTGAACCACGCCGTAAGGGAAGGGATAAAGGAGGGAGTGAAAGAAGAAAGGAGAAAGAACGGAATAATTTAGTAAAAAATGTGATTTCTCACTTATCTTGCCCACGATGTCTCGCAGCTTGTTGGCGGCGTGCCAATAGTAAAATCTAGGCGCCTTAGTCACGGTCCTGGATTTCTTCTGACGGAGCTGCAAGCTGCGCCGCTGCACGGAACAAAGGACTCGGTAGCCTGAGGTGCTGCCTTTCTTGGTTTTTAATCCGCTCTACAATATGGCGCTTTCATGCACAAGCGATATGGGCTGCTTTCGCGGACTATTCAAGCGCACAGGCGCTCGTTGTCGGCAAATGCGATGTTGCAGCTGCCTCTATGTACAATTTAAGATTAAAAAGGCCGGAGAATACTTTTCTCGATTTTGCGAATTTTACGATTTAATTAAATAATTCGTGGCTGCATTTCACTTCATTAAATTCAGTTTTAACTGTATATGAAAAAAGCTCGCTCATGAACTCTTTGCCGTTTCAAAATGCTTTTGTTAAGAATTGTTAGGTATGACCAAGTGCGCGAAACTTGATCTTTTGGCTTCGTCGGTTCCTCTTAGTTCATTCGTTTCGCTTTATTATTAACGCTTTATTAGACTGGCATGGAGTGTAATAAAAAATATATCAAGGGACCCACATTTTGTACGTGCATGCACCGAACATGCTGCAACACATCAATCAACTACAGTGTGCAGTTACAAAGGCTATCTTCAAATTGGCGCTTGTAATTTCCCAGAATTCCATTTAGGCTGCCTTTAGCAAGGTACGCTTTTCACCTTGCTTGCCTGAACAGCAACTAGCAGCGTAGCTCTGAAACTATGCCCAAAGTGCGCTAAAGGGCAAAGGCTAAAGCAATGCGACGTGTTTCGCTGAACCAAAGGTACACCAACTGCTCTTCGTTGTACACTTCCCTCAATCTGAGGATATAGAATA
Source organism: Amblyomma americanum (assembly GCA_030143305.2). Taxonomy (NCBI): domain Eukaryota; kingdom Metazoa; phylum Arthropoda; class Arachnida; order Ixodida; family Ixodidae; genus Amblyomma; species Amblyomma americanum. Next base: position 85,651 of record JARKHS020026424.1, on the reverse strand, counting down.
CCAGAAGTGAGGTCTGCTCGTTAACGAGTGGTGTAATTGCCCTTAACTGGGCTCCGCTTTCCGCTATCTTCGGCAGTAAAGTTCTCGTTAGCACCAATGCCAAACCCACGTGCCTACAAGCGCGGGAGTTCTCTGCAACCACCAAAACGTGCGCTTCTGCAACGACACAACTAACTCCCAGTGTTTTATGTTGGCCCTATTGTGGTTGAGTGCTTTGTATTCTGCGCTGCATTTTTTGTTTTTTTGCCTTCCTTTTGCTGCAAGTTGAACGTGAAATGCCCTGCAAGCAATGTTATTACTGCGAATGCCTCACTGCCCTCCGGCGTAATTTAGAAGTGAAGATCCGTGCGCTTCCGCGCGCGTGCACACACACACACACACACACACACACACACACACACACACACACACACACACACACACACACACACACACACACACACACACACACACACACACACACACACACACACACACACACACACACACACACACACACACACACACACACACACACACACACACACACACACACACACACACACACACACACACACACACACACACACACACACACACACACACACACACACACACACACACACACACACACACACACACACACACACATATATATATATATATATATATATATATATATATATATATATATATATATATATATATATATATATATATATCTTACCCAAGTATTTATTCTCAGTCAGATAAGCAAATATGCACTCTGCGCAGATTTGCCTTCTCTCAGCGAGGTAATTTTTGCATCGCTGACACGGCACTTCGTTTCCAGCTAGCGCTTTTAAAATGCCGCGAAGGGAACCTATTCATAGCTGCGCCTCAGGCTACCTTAACATATCAACTACGCGTACAGGTACCATTGAAACGAGATAGGCCGCTGATTTTGCTTCCCCAAGCAAATTTATTTTAACTTCGGTAATACACTTGAATATAATTTAATGGGATGATGCGCCCTGGAGAAAATTATTTTGAAGAGAACCAATATCACTTACAACCCTACTGCTTGAGGAGCGGTTGTTTACTGCAAGATAATCGTGTGTTCTTTCTTTTGTACTCTCGTTTCTTCTCCTCCGGCCTGCGCGACTAGAAATCTCACATATCGTTGGGTATGTTTTGCAGTGGAAACTGGACAAAGTTTGGAGGTGAGAGAAAGTAAATATTTTCCTTTCTTGTCGAAGAAAAAAAGCTACAGATTTTTGGTTTCTGTGCGAAGCTGCCGCAAGATTTTTAAAAAAAGCCGCTAAGGGAATCCAAAGTAGTGCCGCTACGAGTGCACCAACTCGCAGGACCACCGGGTACATAGACCAAATTTTTTTCATTCAAGACGAAGACACCTGGATCAACCAACTTCAGAAGCTTAGAGCCAAATAAAGTTTTTAATTGATTGATTGATTGATTGATTGATTCAATCATTCATTCGTTCCAGATAACTTACTCCTATTAAACGTGAAAATGTAGGCGCGGATCATAGCATGAAGAAAAACAAAAAGAAGTTTTAATTCGCCGGCGAGGTAAGAGAGCTGAAATACATTTGTTTATTTTCTTATTTTATTCTATGTCCCGCCCCTCTATTTCCACATTTTAATTTGATTTTTACCCGAACAAACGAGTTTTGCGTCGAGCTCACGACTTCTGCACTTGCTGTTCGTTCGACGCCGCTTACCGTCATATTGGCGCGGCATTAAATACGTTATGAAAGTGCACAGGTACAAAAGCTGAAATATTTTTCTCGCTAATTTAGCCTAAAATGATGTTTTTGTTCAAATCTATGATAAGGCAAGGACCTTTAAACTTGATCACCTAACAAATGACTGCTGCTCTCCTTTTGTTTTCTTAATGAGGCGCAGTGAATTAGTTCGATTCACAAGCTGTTCTACTTTGACAACATAGGTTCGAGGGGGGGGGGGGTTATGCGTGACAAATAGTTGTCATCCTGACAGAAGAACACTCAAAAGCCAGAAATGTGCTATTTCATTCACCTCAGTCGAGAAAATAAAAGCTGAATAGTTGTTCTACATCGCCTAGCTATAGGTTTCGAACATGCGAAAACAGAGAACAAACTAGTTACTTTTCATTGTGCAGTTGAAAATAAAGTAAAATTTCCACCTCGTGGTTTCAAGAAAGAATTTTGTCAATCGAGCAAGAAATTTTCAACTTATAACATATCATTAAAAAAGGAGATACACGTGTTAACGATACATTATTCAGGCTGTCCAACAAGAACTTTAGATTTTAAACTTTTCAAAGCACTCACAAATTCCAACACCTGGCTGTAACAGTCATATTTCGTTTGTTGTTTATTTATTTTTATGTACGTACCTCATTCTTTTCCTCTTTTTGTTTTCATGCGCATTGTCAAGCGTGCACATGTTTGGCTTCATTGGTAATTTATCTGTACTGGGTGTCAGGTAACTTGAACGAAGGATTCATAAAAGCGCGGGACGGAGCTATGTGATACCAATGGCTTATTGTTTTGCGTCGTATGGCGCTCCTCAGAATAGTTTTTGAACTCCGCTTAACAAGACTATTAGACAAGATTACTGGTGCGAAATTTTTAATATTCACTTTCGGAGAGGCTGCAGGGTCTGAAGAGCGTACATGGCAGAAGCTGTTGTACTCATATCTGGCCTGTGTAGGGAGCACGCCTAATTGGAATCGCGGGTTGAGCCCAACCGTCAGTTTTAAGAATATATGACGGCAGTAACGCTTCTCGCCATCACAGAAACACATGTGGGAAAAAGTATCTTAATGTGGGGATGCGCAGCGATGGTGTGGAGGTGGAGTATCCGCCTCGCGTGGAAGAGGACCGGGGTTCGAGTTCCGGTGCCACGCAATTCTTCAGGGTGACAAAAACAACTCCACGTGCCAATGGAATAGCAAAACCAGGCGTATGGTGCAGCCTGACCTCAGTGACCAAAACCAACAACGCACTCTCTCACCGGAAGACGATTTGGCCACCCTTGTGTAGTACTCGGCGGCAACTTCGTATATTGAAGAAACCAATTAACCCCAGGCCCTCAGTCGCCAGCGGCTGCAGAGACACTGGCCCAAGCGGCGTTCAGACATGTGATGCAGTGGAGGGTGCTCAGAATCTCAGGTTCCGGACAAGCCATGTTTGCAAACTGCACATGCAAAGTTTAACGCTAGAACCTTAGCCAGTGAGGCTAGTCTAGCAGCGCTGTTATAGGAACTAGCGGTTGTTAAATAGGATGTTCTAGGGCCTAGTGAGGTCGGGAAGACGTATGAAGCGTATACAGTGTTAAAGGCAGGGTACGTACAATGTTATCGTGGATTATTGGACAGACGAGAACTAGGTGTGGGATTTATGATCAATAAGGATATAGCTGGCAACATAGAGGAATAATATAGTATTGACTAGAGAGCGGCAGCTATTGCAGTTCGGCTTAATAAGAGGTACAAACTGAAAATTGTACAGGCCCACGCGCCGATATCTCCCTATGTAGACCAGATCGTAAAAAGCTCCTATGAAGACGAGGACGCCATTGAGCAAAGTAAAAACACAGTACTCTGCACTGACGGTCGACTTTAATGCCAAGGTAAGGAAGAATCGAAGATCAAAGGCGCAAGAGTAGACAAGACGAACAAAGAACGAACACGGACTAGGCGCTTACTGTAAGTTAGTTCATTGCACGAGCTCACCTTTTATAGCGAGGTGGAAGGAAGAAAGCAAACAAACAACACGAGCATTACTCTGACGATAGCTGGGTCAATAACAAAAGAATCGAAAGAGAAGAGACCAGGCCGTAGGCGACTATTAAATAGGCTCTAGGAATTGCAGGGTGAAGTTATTATTACAGTTCACAGAGAGAAACAGTTTACACATCATGAAAATCTTCTCTGCAGGCGAGAAAACAGGAAATGGATTGGGAAGACGCCCAATGGTGAGAATAAAAATCATATAGACTTAACACTATGCGCTCACACTGGCATTGCGCAGGATGTGGGCGTGCTCGAAAGTGCACGTTGTAGCGAGCGCAAGTTGGTAAGACCTCGAAATAGCGTCAGACATCAAGGAGGAACGGACGAAACATAAGAAGCGGAAGCACATTAACCAGTTGGCTCTTGGAGGGACAGTTGAGAAATTCAGGATTTTGTTGCAGAACAGATGTGCAGCATTAACTATGAGACGACGACCATACTGTTCAAGCAGTGAAGGATATCTCACAGCATTCGTTATGGAATGCCCAGTAGAAGTAGGCAGCAGGTTGGTTTCACAGTATACCAGCAAGCTATCTCAGGAGGCAAAAAAAACGGATTAAAAAACATCAAAGCTTGAATGCGTCTAACCTCACAGACTGAATAGAATTGGCACAGCTATCAAAGTTAATAAATAATAGCGAGGTAGCCAACATAATGGTTAATTCGGAGACTATCGAGCATGCTCTAAAAAACGGAGGTAGCCTAAATGCGGTGAATAAGTATGCTTAAGCAGAAAACCGATGTGTTCGGTAAGTGGCAAAGAGAGCAATGTCATTAGCAATATGGATAAGATAGGTAAAGTAGCCGAAGAGTTCTACACAACTGCATACAGTCGCCATTGTAATCAGGACATTAATGAGAGCGGCAGTAGTGCACAGCACTGGGACATCCCGCCAGAAACAAAACAGTAAGAAAACGAAGCTTTGGCAGCGATTCAATGGGTGAAAGCACACGGGGAGGATCAAGTAAGAACAGTTCTGTTGATATACGAAGGGAAGACTGTGCACAAAAACTAGCCACCCTGTATAAGCAATGCCTCATGACCTGTAGAGCACCTGAAGCCTGAAAGAACGCTCACATCATCTTTGTCCATAAGAAAGGAGACGTCAAGGACTTGAAAAATTACAGGCCTATCAGCTTGCTCTCCGTTGCTTATAAGGTATTTACAAAGGTAATCGGTAATGGAGTAAGGACAACCGTAGATTTCAATTAACCAAATCATTAGGCAGGTTGTAGTGAAAGCTACTCAAAAACAGACCATAATCACACTATCAATCCCGTAGAGTATAACCAACACCAATATATAGCCTTTATAGATTATTAGAAAGCATTTGACTAAGTCGGAACTTCCAAAGTCATCTAGGCATTGGGGAAACAGAGCGTAAAAATACTTATTTAAAAATACTCGAAAATATTTATAGCAGGTGCAGAGCTTCCATAGTCTTCCATAAAGTCAGCCATAAAATTCCCATAAGAAAGGTTGTCAGACAGGGAGTCACCTCCTGTTTACTGGAAGTATTCGCAGGCCTTCTGAAAAGCTGGGGAAAACAGTTAATTGAGAATATCTTAGTAATCTACGAATCGCTGATGACACTGCCTTGTTAAGTCACTCACGAGATGAACTGCAAGACATGATCAATGAGTTAGACAGACAGAACACTATTGTGGGTCTAAACATTAAACACTAACATGCAGAAAGCCAGAGTAATGGTCAACGGCCTAGCAAGGAAATAGCAGTTCACTATTGGAAGCGAGTTACTGGAAGTGGTAAGGCAATACGTATGCTTAGGGCAAGTAGTGATAGCTGATCCGGATCATGAGAGAGAAATAACCAGAAGGATAAGAATGGGGTGGAGCGCATATGGCAGGTTCTCTCCGATCATGAATGGCAGTTTACAAATATCCCTCAAGAGAAAAGTATACAACAGCTGTCTCTTAAAGGTAGTCACCTATGGGTGAGAAACGTTGAGGCCAAGGAAAAGGACTGCGCAGTGAACTATATAAACAAAAATTGTAGTCGTAACGTTAAGAGACAGTAATAGGGCAGATTGGATCAGAGATCAAACATGTCTTAATGGCATCCCATTCGCAATGAAGAGAAAGAAATGGGCTTGGGCAGGGCACGTGATGTGAAGGCAAGATTAACCGCTGGTCCGTAAGTGTGTAGGGGTGCTGATGAAGATGAAGCTGGGTGCACGACCTCGCTCGCGCAGAACAGAACACATTCGGCAACAGGCTTGGCCAGCAACGTCGACTGCCCACTCCGCCGGCTCAGCAGCCGCGGCTACCGGGCCTCCAATAAATGTGGATCGCCTTCCACAAGGGTAGCAGACTGCATTCCAAGGGAGCGAAGCGTAGCAGTGTAGCAGAAGTTCGGTTGGTGGACGAGATTATGAAATTCTCGGTGATAAGGTTGCAGAATTTAGCGGAGGACAGGGTTAATTAGAAAGGTTGCAATGAAGAAGACGACAGTGCGCCACCATCGACGACGATGAAAGGTTCGGCCGGCCTCTGCGACCGGCTGCCGCGCTGCGGCTGAACGTCTGAGGCCTCCTCCTTCCTTCCTTCCTTCCTTCCTTCCTTCCTTCCTTCCTTCCTTCCTTCCTTCCTTCCTTCCTTCCTTCCTTCCTTCCTTCCTTCCTTCCTTCCTTCCTTCCTTCCTCCCTTCCTTCCTTCCTTCCTTCCTTCCTTCCTTCCTTCCTTCCTTCCTTCCTTCCTTCCTTCTCCTTCCTTCCTTCCTTCCTTCCTTCCTTCCTTCCTTCCTTCCTTCCTTCCTTCTTCTTCCTGCCGCGCGCGTTGGAGAGCTCCAGCTCGCTCTGGAAGTCCGTTCTGATGCCGCTGCTGCCGGGTCAGTTTGTGCAATGGTTACGCCGCCAGCCCTTTCAGCTCTAAAATAAACCGCTCTTCAAGGTGTCTTTGTCCTGCCTTCATCCTTTGTCTTGCTCCTGCCTTTGTCCTGCAGTGGGCGTTTCAGGCTGATGATGAAATAAATATGATGCCTCGACTAGAAAATCAACTGAATTTGATTCCCGACCATTCGTGATTGCGTCAAAACCTCGATGACATCGATTTTTCTGTAGCTAAGAACACGTTATGAGCTTCAGCCACCGGGCGTGTTAATAAAAAGTTAGTTATATATGGCAAATAACATGCTATTGAAGATTTTTTTTCAAAGTATCTCACCTCTGGTGTGGCCGGAACGTTTTTCCAATGAAGTATTGTCGCCTTTTCGGCGATACTAGTTTTTGTAATTTATTGACCGTGTTCGCTGGAACACCCGGTTCAGTGTGGCATCAGTGAGTAAGGAGGCAGCCAATATATGGTGGTGGGGATAGCAATAATCACGTAGGAAGGGCAGAAGATAGGTGACCAAGTAGGAAAGCGTCATTGTTGGGCATTCTGGCTTGAGTGCTACGCCGAAAAAGCGCAAACCCGTCGAGTCATGGCTCTGACTGTCGTACTCTGTACTTTGTGCAAATTTTTATAACGAAAACTTACATATTCCGAAGTATATAAATATATTTATGAAGTTTTTCGCTGCAAATGCTGTACAACATGCAGTTATACAGCAAATATTGATGAGCTGCAATTCCACAAGCACGTGCCTTCTTACACAGTTATAAAGTAAATAAGGAACAATACAGAGATAGGAAAACGGAAGCGGTAGATGCTGGCGCCTCTGCGGGCACTCACAAAGGAACAGCAAAGTTCGGCGGATTTGTCAGCAGTGCAGAAGAGCCTCAATTATTCGTGCATCTTGTGTATAATGAGATTTCTTCATGTGCGCATGCGCGCATTGAGCAACACAGAAAGGTTTGCGTGGGGGCGATTGTGTTTATTTTTGGGGACTGTTACTCGTTAGCAGCCGCTGAAATCTGGAGCGGATTCGCGCTCGCCGTTGTTATAAATGTTTAACCGCGTGAGCGAGCTTTCAGAATTCATTTACCATGTTCTTCTCCGAAAAATGTTAGCTTCTTTTTCTTTCTGGAATACAGAACTCGCATCGCAGATTTTTTTTCCTATCTGAATGCTTTTGCTTCTAACCTACATTAAGAATATATCCCGGAAGTGATTTCGGTCCGGTTCACAAGGAGGCTTTCGAAATTCCTTTCCAGTTGCGATACAAGTGAACGAAATAAAGAATTCTCCAACCATTACCACGGCGATCTATGCTTCGCATTATGCGCTTACGACATGGCTCCTTGACCTCTTGAACGGAAGCTTGCTGACCCTTGTCGGATTTGCTGCGAACAAACAAGTAGTCTACGGGTATACCAACGAACGTGCAAATGAATAATTCCGTATGCACCTAAGACGCTGGTTCCAAGCAGGAGTTTCCATCTGCGATGGGCAATTGTAAACTTAGTTCCTGATTTCCGGCAATTCTGAAGCGGGAAGCGGGAAGTCGCACCTCTATAAATTGGCGAATAAACTTCAGCACAATTCACTTTGAAGGACGAAACCATGACATATTGGTTGCTGCATAAAACCGCAGCACTCCTTTACCAACAACACCATACGTGGTTTAAGGGGGTTTAACGCCCCAAAGCGACTCAGGCTATAAGGTACGCTGTAGTGAAGGGCTCCGGAAATTTCTACGAACTGGGCTTGTTTAACGAGCAATGACATCGCACAGTCCACGGGCCTCTAGAATTTCGTCGCCATCAAAATTCGACCGCGCGGCCGGGATCGAACCCACGTCTTTCGAGTCAGTAGCCGAGCACCATGACCACTGAGCCACAGCTGCAGGTGGCCGAAATTATTCCAGAGCCCTCCACTATCGCATCTCTTGATTCCTTTCTTCTTTCACTCCCTCCTTTATCCCTTCCCTCACGGCGTGGCTCAGGTGTCCAACGATATATGAGACAGATACTGCGCCATTTCCTTTCCCCAAAACCAATGATTTTATTATATTATTATTATTATTATTATTATTATTATTATTATTATTATTATTATTATTATTATTATTATTATTATTATTATTATTATTATTTGCAGCTAAACAGCAACATTTTTAGATTGGGAGAGGCTATGAGCATAGACACAGCACAGCGTTAACGTAGTGAAGCCTTACAGTTTTGATTCACGTAGAACAGTCTATTAACACACTCAGAAATACTAAAAATATGCATTACTTCGTTGACAATTTCTGACCTACAAAGTATCATTAAAGATTTTTAGCGTCACTGCAAGAAATTACTGGTAAAAAGTAAGCGGGATCTTCGCAGCACTGCTCTCTGCAAACTGCAGTACGTTATTAACGACAGTGCTGCTTGAACCCATCAGGTGATCCTTGCATCGGGCAGGAGCAGTTATTCAATATGCGGAGTAAACAATAAGAAAAGAGCATGTGCCCTTCTTGGGTTACTAGAATGATAGAAGGCACTATTGGGTTGTTTCGTGTGCGAAAGGTTCGTGGTGGCTGAATAAAAATATTTTGAGAGCCAATGTACTAAAAGCATAACTTCCTGATTCTCAAATGCACGCTATATGTCAGGGGAAAATTTTGACCGAGTACGGATGCGGTAAAAATATTATCGGGTCCAGTAAATGTGTACAGTAGCAGCGGCCTAACAGTAGCAATAAGCCTACGACTCTTATGAGTATTGACACTGAGCAAAATGAGCACAATGAGGTTGTGCAGGAGCCTTTCAATGAAAACGATTGAGACAGCGTTAAAAAAACGGTACGAAAGAGAAGAACACACGCACACTCTACTCAAAATAACTGTATTAACAAGCAGTCGTTGGCAACAAACGACCCAATCGTCCGCGAAGAGAAGAATTTCGAGAGAGATAATATTAGGCAGGTCGTCAATATAGTTTATGAAGAGAAAAAGACCAAGCACTGTTCTCTGAGGCACAGCAAAAAGGACGGTAGATATCGGGAAAGAATGTGAGTTCGCGCAGCCAAATTGTTGGCTGTCGGTTTGGAATCCTGGAATCCATACCAACACTGACAAACGAAGGATGATAGTTGGTTGCGGAGCACATGTTTTACTATAGAAGGCGGCTGATCATATCAAGAGTTGTTATAAACCAGTTTTCATGAGTTTTACTTTCAAACAAGTCTTTCGAAGCTTTCTTTCGTTGGTTATACCATTTTTTCTCCCCCTAGCAGCACGGGGCTTCAGCCAAACTATAGGAATACATTGGCAACGGCTGATTCTTGGTAGGACTGATCTTTTTCAATACATCATCAATATTGGGTCAATGCTGTGTGCTGCTTGGGGCGTTATCAAACATTATAATTACCCTTTTGAGGAGGCATTCAGAGGGCACTCTGTTTTCTGAACTATAGAAACAAAAAAACTAATCACTTTAGTGCGCAATGTGGTATTCATCGAGTTTAGTGCCTTTCCCAGAGCCATTTGACGTAATTTGGTAGAGATTAGGAAGCGTGTGTTACTACTGCTAAGTGCATTTGCTCGGAGAAAAGTCACCCGCATTCTCTACAAAGCGTCTATGGTGCTTTCCATCATTCTTCACTCGCTTCTTGGCTTGACTGCTTTTTACTCGACAAATTATGATCTGGGCTGGTATGTGTGCTCGTAACTTGTGTTGTCTTGCAGGGATCCGGGCGCGTGAATGAGCTCTTTGCGGTGTTTTCAATTTTGGTGCAAAAATGTATTTATACGCACACCGTGCCAAATAAAAATAAATGTCAGTTGTTTGTTCAGTGCTGTGTTGTCAGTTTCCTCCTTTCATCTGCTCTCTTCTTAGGCATTGGGCCTTGCGCTGTTTCACGATTATCGTGCTCGTATAGTTCACCTACCAATTTTTTTAGATATCACTGCCTGCTGTGACTGCAAATGATCTAATAGAGTATAATGTCTGTCGATCGGTGAGGTGCACAGCATGCTGTTATTTAGGTAATGAAACTTTTTGTTGAAGGAAGGATGTTCGGTATAGGTTTATGCGTGTTTAACGTCCCAAAGCGTCTCAGGCTATGATGGACGCCGTAGTGAAGGGCTCCGAAAATTTCGACCACCTGGGGCTCTTCAATGTGCACTGCCATCGCACAGTACACGGGCCTCTAGAATTTTGCCTCCATCGAAATTCAACCGCCGCGGACGGGATCGAACCAACGTCTTTCGGGCCAGCAGACGAGCGCCATAACCACTCAGCTACTGCGGCGGTTGGAAGGAAGAATGTATTCCTAAGTAAGATTACAATCAAGTTGAGATGAAAACTCTCTTGGTAACGTCTCAAGAATATGAATGCCCTCATCTGCTTGCCTTCAACTGCACGGCCAGAAATTGCTGTTCATACGGTCTGCTAATCACCGTGGCAAACAAGATCTCCAAATGAAGTTCTTGTACATTATCTTTTTATTTAATGAAAGAAGCAAATCAGTGTTAAAAGTATACAGACATCTATTGTTAAACTCACGTTATTATCGCGTTAGGAAGCCTCACCGAATGAGTAAAGTAACTTTGAGTATTCTTGGAAGGTCCATTGTTTTTCCTATTTTGAGGCTGTTCGCCTCGTTGCACATAATCCAGGAACGCTCGTTTTATCATTAATCTCAATTCACACTACTTCCAAGTAAGCGAAAAACCAGCATTGTATGAACGCCGTGAGCCTTTCAAAAAGATTATTCTTAGTTTTAGCTTGATTTTCTTATTTTCTTTTATCCTTATCTGAGTTCTTGCAACGAGCCAATGAGGGCCAAACATATGCGCACAAGTCCAGCCATTCTTAAACATAACTTTCAATAATGATGGTACTTGTGCAGTTTTGTAAGGCACTGTTTACATATTGACGAGGATGGTCTGATCTTCCGATGCTCTGAAAATTCTCGAGAGTAGGCAAGTGTAAAAGATACTATTGCTGAGAACACGCACTGGCACTTAATATTGGTTGCGGGTACATGAAAGCTGAGACGCTGTACCTCTTGGCTATCGTAACAATTGATATTTTTATGGCTGACCACAACGTTTCAGCCTTCACCGCTGCGTTGGCACGTGCTGTGAGTGTCGGGAGTTTTCTACGGCAATAAAGTCACCCGTCAATACCCGTAGCATGCTTTTAGGGTGCAAAGGATAAAGACGATACCGCTCTCATCTTTCGACTATAGAGCAGAAGCATCGAAGAAAAGCATGCCTAGCTAGTGCGAGCTAGATTAGCGTATAGCTAGGCATTATATTCCGAATTTTAAAGCCTACCAGACTCTCTACCTTCAGCTGGCTGTTAAATCTACCAACTCTGAGCGGAGCTTTCTCTGCACACTTTTAACGGCATCTCTGTCTCGACACGTCTATTCCTCCTCAAAACATATGGCCCCACTATACTTTCCTCGGAGCTGCATGGTAGCAGTGAGACAGCGGAGAGGCAGCGTAGAGAGCTTGCGTGTGGCAATATTCCTAGACCCTGGCGACATTACGGCTTCCAGAAAGCCGGCACATCAGACGTATTATCAGGGTGTGTAGCGATGTCTCGAATTCCTCTCGGACTATAAAGAACCCCTGGAACACGAAATATGCATCAAGTATCGAGTAACAGCAAAAATGATCTTGCCGGTGCAACCGATCCTCTAATATCTTTTCCTGGCACAACTGTGGTGGCATAGACAGTGACAGTCCTCAATACTTCTCAGACTTTGTTTGTTGACGTTTTCACTGACAAATAATCTTTATTTGCCTTCAATGTTCTCGTTCACTCTGAAACTAGCTTTTTTTTGTAATAATTTTGCCTCGGGCTCATATATCTTCGTTTCGTCACATGCAGTAGCTGTAATCTATTCTTTTAACTTTTGGCAAGCGATTCACTGCGCTACGTGCTCTTCTGCTTAATTCATTTAATTCGTTCATTTTACCGGCAAAGCTGTTACACTCGAAAATCGACAAAATCATAGTGTTTTTTGTAGATTATCGTTTGCTATAGTGCATATATTTTAGCTCTACGCTATTTTATTGTTAGTTCTATATTTGTTCATTTTTGCTTCATCTGTGCCCACCCCTGCAGCTTCACTAAAAAGTGCGCCCTTGGTGAGGCATCAATATGCTCTAGAGAGCTGGAAATGCGATTAGCACTTTTTATGTTTTTCAGAGGCCGCGTACTGTGCGATGTCAGTGCACATTAAAGAACTCCAGGTCGTCGAAATTTTCCCAGCCCTTCAGTCTGGCCTCTCTCATAGCCTGGGGCTCTTTGGGACGTCAAACCTCCATAAGCCATAAATTTTTTGTTCTGAAATATTTTATTTTTTAATCAAGCAAGACGAACTGTGCAGGCTGATCTAGGATACGCTGAAGCTCCTAAATCCCCATTTTGATTCTCTCTCCTCCCACTCCTGTGCATTCTCAAGAAGGGCCCATTTGTTTACTCTATAATCGAAATTACGCTAATGACACCATCATATATTGTTTATCTTCCTGCTACCTGCGCAAAGACTGAAGGGGCATCTACTTGTTTCTTCATTAATCAAAATCGTGACACGTTATAATGTCATCCTTGTGTTACAAGCTAGCTCAGTACTGGTCTAGTATAACTGGAAACGGTCGCGCGATCGCCGAATGTCCAACCATAAGCTGATCCTGATCCTGTCGCCAGGTCTCTCGTCTTACGAGGCCCGTATTTGATATTTGTATCGGTAGTATAATGTGGGTAGAGGCTTTGGCATTACCAGATCATTTACCTTTGGCCCTGCCCTCACTATTCCCAGTGCTGGTAAGGGAAGGAGCGAGAGAACGACCTCAATTACGACGAAGCATTCATCGTCAAAGATATCAACCGAGACTGCCACGGTGCCTTCTTGTGCGCGTCACCCTTACTGAATGTGCCTCACGTTTGACATTCCGCTACGCCACCCCTAAATAATACTGGAATCGTCAATGTTTCTTCTACCCAAGCGGGTCACTTTAATAAAAGAGCTGCCAAGGCATCCTGTGGTAGCTCATGGATACGAAAAAGAAAACAAATGAAGAAAGGTAAGCCACAAATTCTCCGGAGTGTGCATTTCCCATTCGTCGTCAATGTGTACAGAACTCGAATGCCTGATGAGTCGTGGCCTGACTAACGTGAGAAGAATACGTCGTCCTGCGGATGATGGCGAAGTTACACTCTTTACATGCGCTATTCCTAAAATTCGAACTCATTTATTAACCATTTTTTTTATTTCTAGAACATTTCCTTCATGCGATCAGTCTTTTCTCCTTCCGCCAGATTCCTACGTTTCCCGAAAAGCCACGTTAGTACGGAAGTATTTTAATCCACCAACATGAACTATAGTTGTTTTAAGATAGTTTTTAAGGCAAAGGCTACGAACAGTCAGCTAACTTTGAACCTGCTCTGACTCGGTTGGGGTACACGGGCGCATGTCATGAATATGTGCTGGGCGTTGAGTGAATGCTAACGTTACCTTCATACCTATTATAGCTACATAGCCACCACTTGCTCTCTTCTTCTGCAGTGCTTGCTTTCGTTTGATTTGGGCGGCGCTCTTATAGATCAAAACGGAAGCCTTTCAGTTGGTCTGTTTCAGGATTAGGCCATTCACGTTACCTCGCTGTGCTCACGGCTGCTACCCATGAGATTGGTTTTCCTTTTCGGTAGCACGTGATTAGACGGGACCAACACGATTTATGGCGTTAGAAAACAGAAAACGTTCTCTTTCTCGTGCACAATAATAGTCATGGCATCACTTTCCTTACTTGCACACTGGTAGAGCACTGGATAAGCAGCGGTGAGGCGATAAGAGCATTGCTAAGATAAGTGAGTCAGGGCATCAACTGAAAGAAGTGCAAGGCCATCATTTCATTTTGTGGTGCTATTGATTAGAGTTATAAACTGCGTGCGCAGGAAATTTTGCGGCGCGACGATTTAAAAATATTAAAAGAAAGCAGCGCTACATACTGCAGACAAAATGCGAACCCACTACCATCACATGTCGCATGCTGAGCTCCTACAATGGAGAGAGGGTGGGTGTTTTTATCGCCTCACGTCGGAACATTTCAGAGGGCAACGCTGGCCCCTATCCAGTGTTCTAATATCTATTGTATTTTGGTGCTTGTCAATTTATCTTGTGAGTGTCCGGCAATGTAAGAATCGATAATAATAGCAGACTGTCAGGAATGTCCACTAATCCATCAAATTTCACGTCGATATTTATTGAATTGGGGGGCGGTAGCAACTGTGCATGAACTTTCTTGGGCTACATAAGTTTTAAAAAAGAAAACTGAGCCCTCACTAACAAGAGTAGCTGTGGCCGAAAATCTAGCACCCGCTGTAACAATGTTCCGGGAATCAATGGTGTTTCACTTTTGCCTGTACCCACGCAAAATAACACTTGGGCTTTTGGGAAGCAAAGTCATTATTATAGTATTCATTGCTACCTTAGGTTTCTTTGAAAAAAACTGAAGTGCATTGACACTGCGGCAGAGTACTTCTTCAGGCGACCGCTAGAAGGTGCATAGCAGCTTCCTTGTGTGGACAAAGTTTTTCCAGCCTTTCTAGTTAGCGTATAACTTCTGCTAGCATGCTTTTCTTTTTCTTGGGAGCGCTTCCGTCCGCCTGTTGAGCAGCAGTGAAAGCGTGATAGTGGTCGTGTTCATGCTTTGCACAGTGACGCCACACATGCAGTTCGTCCACACACTAAACTCTCCTACTGCGGACGTCTGGACAATTCTTCGCCATTAAAGCAACTTTGAAGAATTCAGGATCAAGATTTTCTCTAAATAATTTCGGCATGTAATTTTTCAAACTGTGTGAAATTGCAAACCTATTATATATTGTTTAGCATCAGATACAGTTGTTAGCCAGGGTTCGTCAAATACGGCCAAGCTCTACTTTCTGCACCGCCTGCACAAATTCCCCCGCAGGTGCATTGCGTGGCGACTGTGTGCACCTGGCGTTGATCCCCCACGGGAAATCTGGCAAGCCTGAAGAGCGTCATGCAAATGATGTTTTCCACTGATCGTGTGCACGCAAGAGACTGTGCATTAAAGATTGTTTCGCCTTGCTTCTTGTTATGCGACAAGCTAGGGCGCTTTAAAAACAAAGCAGGGTACTCCACTCTGAATTATAAATTATGTAGCAACTCCCAATCATAACAGCAGTGTTTAAAGTTAGGTTCTATGAAGTTTTAGAACGTGCGTTGGGCTTTACATTAGAATAAACCTTAGCATTGGGTTTTGCGACCAGGCGTATGCACAGAGCTTAAAGGGGAAGTTTTCATTGTCAGATTTTTAATTAACAGAATTGAGTAATTAAACGCTTCACTCACCAGAGTTATCATGCGTTTTTATGGCAAACTTACAAGCGATCACAATCAGAATTATCGTAGCTGGACAATGTTCCAAGATATTCGCATCCCCATTTAAAACAAATCAATGTGATAATGACTCATCCAAGAAAATCACAGACGGTTTGGAGTTCCTCCCCGATGTGACAGAGCTGTTGCCTATGCCGTTTTTAAGAATGAGCTTCACCAAAGTGTAGACCGAACTCTAATCAGCTTCACCTTTTGTTGTGTGTCATTTTCCGTGTAATTTCGACGCGCAAAAGCTGCATCACAGAGGTGCCGCTTTTCCGCTCATTTGAACCGCCTTGTCTCTTCATATGCAAAACCCCACCACCCTGTTCTCGCATATTTAGCGTTGCAAACCGCTACCCCAGAAGCTACCCGACATTGAATGTTACTCCGTCTGAGTGCACTTACGTTGCTTTTTTTCTACGCGTCTTTAAATATGAAGTTACAATATGCAATTAGTTATAGTTAAGAGGCCGCTTACTCAAAATCAGTAATTCCTCCCGTCAATACTAGCAATCGATTCGTTAGGTTTTGCAGAAAAACGATTTCGTCGGCTATCTCTTCGTAATATTTTTCAGATTGACCCATTCTGCTGCGACGCCTGTCGATAGAGAGAGTGTCCTGAAGGAAGCTGAGACATCAGGTTGTCAGGCATGTTCGATGCAGCATTCTAGTTCGAAGCTGAGACATCAGGTTGTCAGGCATGTTCGATGCAGCATTCTAGTTTTGACTGATCGAGGCTTGCTCATCGCAGCGTTTCATATAAAAATACTTTCAACTCCTTATGGAAAGCAGTAAGCGCTATTACCTAAAAATAAGAAAGAGATTCCGTAGACGCTCTACGACTTCTGAATATATCTATCAAGGACCACAGATTCTCTCTAGACCAGTAAGAGGATGAAGACATTATCAACCCGTGGCATCTTGGGATCACATTAAGCCAGGATTCAACGCACTTGTCAAGTTGTGATAGGGCTTCGAGTAGTGACCATGTACTATTTATGAACCAGTTTCGCGGTTTAGGGCGTATTGATAACTTCATAGTCATTTTTTTACAGAAGCGTGTCGTAGTGGTATTTTACACACCCCGTAGTATGCCATGCGAAATTTGGCTGTACCAAAAATACTACAACGACCATGCTTTTTAGCTACCTGCTGTGGAGCATTTCTGTTCCCTATAAGCATGCTCTATTAAGACAAAAGCCTTTCTTGGCTCATGGGTGCGTGGACGGAAGTTGTAGGCGGAAGTTGTAGAGGGGTTGTTGACGGAAGTTGTCTGCGCGAACTGTCAATCATAACTTGTGGGGTAAATAAAACAAGAATGTAACTTTTTATTATCAACAGTTCGTAAGCAACGTATATGTCATGAAATAAATCATAAATTAAACAATAAAAAGAAGTATAAAACAACAAAAGTTGCAGAAAATAACACAGAATGAAAAATGAAGGCAGGATAAGGACATGGAAAGGATTTTACATTTGCGCTCTTAAGCAGACATAAGTACAATCCTGTAACTTTTTTCTTTAAGGCAAAAGGTGCGCTTCTTAGATAAAAATGCGAAGCTTCTATCGATTGTATCTGCGTTCCTTTGCAGATAATTCCGCTAACCTTTGCTGTGTTTGTTTGTTCATTGTTCAAAAATTCGCAAACAATATTTACTTCGTGACAATATTTATTAGATAAACCACGATGGTAAAGCTCCCAAGGATTCGGATCTGTTAACATAACGCAAGATTTCTGCTCGGAGAGCAATTAGAGGTGGAGGTTCGACGGCATGCCCAACAGCTGTCCACTTTGTTTTATCTATTTCAAACTGACAGGATGCATTCTCAATGAATTACAGTGTGGTGGTAGCCAGTGATCATGACTGAACATCAGTTTTTCAAGTGCAATGAGTAAAGTAGTGTTAGGCCAAGAATTTTGTGCACGCTATCGACCTTCTGTTAATCAGGGCAAGCTATGTTTACCAGAGTCGATTTAATGTTCCCCCCAAACAAAAACGCCAAAAAGCAGTTGATCCTTAAAAAAACACGGACTTTAGGTTATTGCGTTCACTCTCATTTCCCATGAATCTTTTGGGCCAGTTTACACCAGCGCAGAAGTGGCGTTCATCCTCGCGCACTCCGGTCCCTGTCCTGGAAACCAAGCTTCCCTCTCATCATATAGTTATAAAAGAGATGTAACAACTCACTGACATCCACCCACACGCTTCCATGCGGCCATTAAGGGAATCTTTACAGTTTCTACTGAAACTTCGTAGCAGAAGGAAAATTTGTCCTAGTCCGGGGTTCGATCCCGGTACCACCACCTCGCCGGAGCAGTCGATCTACTAAGTGAGCTGACCGGGAAGGCTAGCATATGGTAGGACGAGAGCATTGGTGTAGACTGGCACCGACGCTTCGACGATTTGGAAGTGGCCCGCGTGAACTTAGATTCAAAGCAAACACGTAACGTTTGCGTTTATTAAACTGGTATGTTTTCATCCTGGTATGGTTTTATCACTGATAAGATACCTCGGGAGAACAGATAGAAAAGCAAGTATATTGTTTACATCATTGACATGTATGCTATGATGACCGGGCACAGAGCGCACTTCCATATTCTGCTTCAATATGTTTGGCAAAAAGCATTTCAGGAGTGAATTACTTGGTTCTTGTGACATCTTTCATACCATATGGCCCATATAGCAACTATGAAGCTTGAGCAGGTTAACGTCCTGAACATTTTATTTTTGAAATTGAGCCTAACGGCCAAAAGGGTACCATAATGTTCGGGCAGCTGCGTCATTTTTTTATTCAGACAATTATGGACCAAGAGCTGCCCACAAGACTTTCAATAGTTCCTGTAAAATTCAGTGCTCTGGTAGTTTGCATACAAATAATAGAGTACTGTTTTATATTTTGCTGCAATCGACGACCGTCTGTGCTCACCTTTAGTAAGGATATGTCACAGTGAACATAATCGAGTTCTAATACAGCAACTATATGTTTAAAGGAGCTCATTATAAAATTGTAAACTAGTGGGTTCTAGGTTACCGACAAGCTTGACGACTCTGATCGGGAATGGTAGCGTTAAGGGTGGTAATCTTGAGAACAGTTGTCTATGACTCGTGTCGCGCAAATGCTGATTTCATGGACGGTCCACTTCGGATAATAGGTTTATGGCGTATTTAACAGTTATAAACATGTGTCTTTTCTCGGGTGGTCACTAGGCCACCTCAAAAATAGAGGTTCTCAATGGGGCTAGCTCGATAACCACTTGTGGCTAGACGGAATCTGTCTTGGAACGCAGGGTAAAGCATATTTAAGGCAGAACAACTCTGACTCATGGGGAACAGAGCTTATGTGAATACGCGATAGAGCGAAGCTATTAAGATTACTCAAATGGTAAATATCGGTCAATTCCCTATGACTGGTGCGAAAGGATTTTCAGCAGGTTGAGTACATTGCCCTAATTTAGCCGTAATTGCTTGGTGTAGGCGCCCAGTTTTTCATAAACTAAAACGCCTAGAAATATGCGGTCTTCTCTTACTGTGAAGCTGCGACGATTGAATGTTATGTTGAGAACAAGTACAATGCCGCGCTGTGTTGAAAAGAGTGCACATTTTTTATCTTCGACTCTAAATATTACCCATTTTCGTTATCGCAGCTGGAGAACCCGTTGACCCCTTCATATATGCTCTTCGATGTTTCAAAAAGTGCAGCCCTTGATCAACAAGAAGGCGATAAGAAACAGATCTCGAGAGTACAATCTTTAAGGATTTTATTTTAACGGTGGGAAGTGTGCAAGTGAGAACGTCACATTTGAAATCCATCTCCCCCTGAATGAACCAACTGCGTTGCGGAAATATTTCTTGACGCAACCTTGAAAGTACAGTCCAAGAGATGTGTTGAAATATTAATCACCACATTTCACGAGTCTTCGGGGACTACAGATGACGGGTGCAAAAATTTGCTGACGTGCTTGCTAGCTCATGCATTCATACAAAACATTTAACAGTCCAGTCAAGTATATCGTACAGAAGACATTAATACTGTTAAGTGGTTGCGAGTCGATGAAATCGGAACGGCATGACAGATGGTGATGGCATGATTTAATGACGGACGCACTGGCGCGAGTACTCCCGACCACGTCACTGCACAGATTGTCCTCTTCTAGTCCGTGACACGACCCGGAGACAACCAGCGATTGTCCTGATTGCGCGAAGTAGAAGAATGAAAGTGACGATGAAACTCAGGACGTGACGAGAAGACGACAAACTGTGTACTGACGCGGACGGGAGCGCTTGCGCCAGGCCGTCCGCCATAAAATCATGCTATCACGAGCTTTCATGCCGCTATGATTACATCGGCTTGCCGCCATGTAAAAGTATGTAAAAGGGGACGGCGTTTGCTCGTGCACAGTATTTGTCTGCATGTTTCTTTGGGCTGAGCAAGTTCCTACCCTATCGAATGTTATTCTTTGCAGTATAATGTTGTACCGCAACTCTTGCGTCCATGAATTAGGTTGGATAAAAAAAAGCAGCCGTTCTCCAGCTTTATCGTGAGTAGCTCTACCCTTGTCATCGCATGCTGATAACAGACCAACACCTGTTACCCATCTTCACAGAGCCCTCAACGACCCAAGAGGCCGCTTAATCTAACTACGCGATATTGCTTAAGCAAACACAGAGCACACCCATGTCCGCTGTCTGGAGGAGAGCGACGGCTCAAAAGCTTTTAAGGGCACGTAGAACAATCAATTTTTACAAGCCACCGAAGCCCTCTTCACCGAACTCAGGCGCTTCACGCCTGAATACCCTCGTGATACACGCTATAGATTCTTCGTGAAATGCGGTACCCACGGCTCAGTACTGCAGCACGGCCGGTGACCGCTCGATACAACGCACATGCGTAGTGGTTGTACCAAGACCGACAGCTGTAGGACTTGCGTGTGAACAGGCATGAAAGCCAGTTAGGCGCTCGGTTGGGCTTTGACCGGAAAGTCTCGAGCACCGTATCTGTGGTGATCTGTTTCCATCTTTTCAGGAATCCGCCGGAGACGTCGCCACTGGCGCTGTCAGAAAGGGCCCCTTGTCTGGTGCAGCTCAGCTGTCACCCCCCCCTCCCCCCCCCCCCACTTTAGAGCGGGAAAGTCGATGCCTGCCTTTGCCCTCCGGGCGAACTGACTGACCGTGTCTCTGCTCCCTCCACCGAGCTTCGTCGTGCGGTTTTATGAGAACGCATTCGCGTAGCGTGTCTCGGTGCCGATTGCGGTTGCGAAAAAATGCGATTTCTGGAAGCGTATTCGTGTTCTATAGGACTCGCTCCCCTGCCGATGGATATCGCGCAGCTTTACATATTGATTATTCGCGGATTCCTGCCTCATATCAACTCGTTTTGTAAAAGAAAGGGCGTTTTTTTTATATATATTTTTAGAAAGTGAATTTTCATCCTGCATTGCGACATTCATCTTTTGATCCAGCTTGTGATTATGATTATTCGTATTAGTCTGCAAGGCCAGCTTTTATTTTGTTTATTCCTAAATTTCTCCTTATAATACACTGATATTATGACCCTGAATATTGAAAGCGATTTCTCTCTTTCGGCAGGGGTTATATTTCTCAAAAACACGCCGATGTGGTTCACTGGCTACTGCATCCTGCTAGAGACAGAAAAAGCATTTGGTTCGAATCGAGACACTCCGGCTACATTTCAAAAGGAGCAAAATACAATGCAAAAACATCACGTGAGGCGTGCGTGTAAGTGTTCGAAGATGTAGATGGCAGTATATTTCGAAAAACTGGTCGTTATGATCGACGATGACACTACTGACGATCCTTGCTATAACAAGTAATGAAGCCTTAGGCTGTGGTGTAATATTCTTGAGGATGAAATGACAGAAAATTCCTTGCCAGCACGTAACAAGTTATTGTCCGCATTTCGATAAACTTGAATTTTTCGAGAACATTTGAGGGCATTTAGCATTCCCGTTCTAAATATACGCCTCTTGCACGACTCAGAAACATGATTAATTTGACGAGCAAAAGCACGATGAATGAATATATATTTTTGTTGTATGTGTGTGTGTGTGTGTGTGTGTGTGTGTGTGTGTGTGTGTGTGTGTGTGTGTGTGTGTGTGTGTGTGTGTGTGTGTGTGTGTGTGTGTGTGTGTGTGTGTGTGTGTGTGTGTGTGTGAGTGACACACACACCCAAATGACGTCCTCGTGCAACCTAGCAAGTGGCATTTAAATTAGTGATTGGTCGCGCGAGGTTCGTCGGCACAACCTAAATCGCACAAGTCCGCCGGTGGCAGCACCTGCCATCCCAGGGCAGTCTCTCACCGCTTAACAGCTGCACCACTGCGCTAGGAGTGGTATGAGGACCCCCAGCGATTTATCAATGTAAAGTTGACAAGGACCTCATGCAAATGGTCGCCGCATTCTAATGAAGTCTTATACTGCAGCTGATGAGGGAAGGGGGCGCGGGTCGCGGTAGGGCGGCGACTGCCTTCACGAAGCTAGCGCGCAAAGCAGAAAAGGTGCGGCGGCGTCACGGCGGCAGTTACGTACAGCCGTGCAGAGACAGAATCACCAGCTTCGCGGCAGCAGGTTGAAACATCCACTTTGAATGCGCAGCAGGCTACTGTACTTATAATGACTCAACTGTTTCCTGAACAGCAATAACGCGATAATAATAATATTTTGCACATGAATTGGATTGTTCAGTGCTGCTGTGTGCTATGTGTCGTAGAATGTGCCGTGGGTAAAAAGTGGTTCTTGTAGGAGCTTGGCAAAACTAATTAACCATTCTTTTTTCTTATGTTGCCTTAACTATTGAAGACATAAAAGGCATTTTATAAAAAAAGTCAAGTTTTTAGTCAGTGCCTTTACGTCTAACTTATGCGTCTTACCTTAACGGCTCACAAAATAACAAAATGATCCCCCTAATCAAAGACAGGAAGCATTTCGTTTCCTTCTCAAGAAAAAGTGTTTCCTAATGGTCCTTTTGACTACGAAGGAAAGCTTTGTCTTTTCCCTACATGAGCACAGCAGCATTTTTCTCCCGAATTCTCGATGGCAGATGTCACCTAGATCATAGAAATGAAAACAAAAGCAAAGGTAATGCAGCGCGAAAGAAAAACACAGACTTTAATCTGACTAGGAGGTTTTACACACCAGATCACAACCCGCAGAAAGGCTTTTTTATGTTATCCGTAATTGCTAGTTTCCCAACCACAGCCGCAACACCATGCCCTCTGGTGTCGTTTACTGCTGTTTTGAAGATTCTCACGTTTTGTTCGCAGCTGTTACAGCTTGTCATCTTCATAAATATAACGGCCTTGATCACTTTTCTCACCTTAGTCTAGTTTTCAATTTCTTTGCCGTTGTATACATGAGCCGACCGAAACAAGCTGAAGAGAAAGTAAGTTTTTCATTATCTTGCTGCTTCGGGTGAAACCTGAGGCACTACTGACACCTTTATCAGTCTCGAAGAAAAAGAAAGAAAAGATGTATATCCTGGTTACAGCGTTTTATTACATCCTGCTCGGTCCAGTGATAACGTCAATAAATTGTAGGGATTGTGTTGTCAGAAAAAACAACCCCCCAAGTAAAAAGGACTTTCGACTGCCAGCCGACGCGTTCTATCACCCCACAAGTTTGCAACTTCCCCTATTGCAGGCAATTATTTTTCTCTTCAGAACTGAATTGAAGATAAAAAAAATAGTGCGTGTTGTTCTTTAAACAGAGAAGCTTCTTCATTTTCCTTCCATGTTTACGCGGCAACAAATTTTGTACACTATTTCGCCGAAGAAGTTTTACAGTTCGCAACGCAGCACTGAACTGTGACCCAAATTATTCTCGGTTGTATGTACCGCCAGCAGATGGCCTTTGCTTTAATTGTCGTGTTTATCTGCTATTTTCATTTATTTTGTTTTGCTCATTTTATCGATTATTTCAGAAAATAAAAGTGTTACCAGAGCACAGCTCTCCAATAAACGCAGCTCGTGAAGTTGTACATCACTGATCTGTTTTTAATTGCCCTAGCACAAATCGTGATGAAAATTATTTCTTCAGTAAGCTTTTATTGATGAATATGCCTCGCACATTAATGACTCTTGGCACTGTTGCCAGCGCACACAGCTATAGTTTTTAAGCAGTGTTTCCACCCTTCTCCCGCCTTTCGCTTATCACATTGTTAAGCTCTAAGGCCAGCATAGAAATAACGCCTTGAGCTCGTTGACCACTTTCGCTACTTCCAGCTTTTGTTAAAGCTAAAGAACTTTTAGTATTTAATGCTTCACCTGAGTAAGAAGCGTGCAGGGATGAAGTTAATTTTTTCTGTTGCTGTACACTCACACGCCCTAAGAATTGTACTGTCAGCAAATGTCTATACCGCTCGCGTTCGGCAAGACTTCATTTCGGCTCCATTCGCCGGCAGCACCTGCCGTCGTGACAGGCGAGGAGTCGGCTACTGTTCCTAGCAGCGCGTGTGTTCTTTAATTTGAGAAACAGGCGCAATGCGCCTCAAGAAATGCGAGCTACGTGGTCACAGGTGGTATACACGAAATTGCTGTTGACAGTACAATGCTGCTGATGCGTTTTTTAGATACGTGGATATAAGTTTTCACCATCCGCCAACATTACGATGAGACCGCAGCGTTTAAAATATGAGAATACTTTATGTATAAGTGCGGCTACATTCAGAGCATAGTGGAGCGCAACTAAAGTGCAGTAAAATAGTTTTTCGTTTCAGGCTGTTCTCCTCTCTTGTACAATTTTTAAAGCGCCAGCACGAAAGTTAATGTCCCTATGGAGTCTCAAGGCATGAAACGAAATGCTTCAGACTTTTAAAAAAAAAGAAATGACAAGAGGCTGCATCCAACCGAAAGCTCTTGGCAGCAAATGGGAGGTCATTTTGTCAAGTGATATGAGAGAGAAAAATATTCACTAAAGAAATCCCCAGATGATGAATGCGGTGCAAAGGGTGAGAAGGGTTTGGCAATATTTTTTTTTTATTATGGAGTGTACTAATTTCGTCTCAGAGCTTTATTTCTAAACGTGCGCTATTAGTGCTTAGTACTGCTTCAAACTTCATGAGCACCAGCTCTAGAAAAAAAATAAGTTATTAGCATGTGACCTCGTGCACATTTTTCTGGTGATCAGGTCATTAATTTAATTTTCATTTTGAGGGCATCTTACATCGTTAGTTTTTGCGAATGTAATCATGCTGCAATATAACTAATTTGTCTTATAACGGCCGCCCACACCCCCGACCAAGTGAACACAGTGATATAATTTGATATTCGTGGTTAAAACAAGAAAACGTTGGGGCCTCATGATATTTCGCTACTTGCCGTAAGTTGTGGCAATTTGGCTTGAATGAGCCTATTTTCTCGAGAGCTGTAAAACTATCTGGGCAAATGAAACTGGGAAAGAAAATTCTGGCAAATCTCAGGGGAATTTGGGTTATGAATTTTAGATGAAACTTAACAAAGAGCACTTTCTTCGGTAATAGCATTACTCTTTCGTTCGTTTTCCCTCCAATGTCCAGTGCATGTTCACGTCATCTAAGTTTTCCACTGCACGCATAGCAACAAAAGAACAATAGAAAACTATTACTGTATCGTGCGTATCGAAGCTAGCATAAACACTTAGGTCTACTAAGTGAAAAATTGTGGTGTTAGAGCCGTTTTTGAGGATGATGTCGTGCTGCGAAAATATATTATTTTGAATTGGGGGCCCTTGAGGTTGCTTTCGTACAAGATAGAAAAGTAGAAAAAACATACGCACACCTCGAGGTGCATATTTTAGCAAGCACTGCGGGGTGTACGATTCTGTTACTTCAACCGTAATCTCCATACATCGCGTGCCTTCTGTAATATGCGCCAGACAGACAGGCTATTTTCTCTCGGCGCTCCATTTTGTGTTCCAATTCTACTAGTAAGGTTAACTATTTTGTACAAAGAATGAATAGAGCTGCTTCCGTTTTGTTTTTCGCGGAAAGATTAGAGAAACTCTGGTGTGATGAGATACCCACACGCACGTTATCATCAGTCGAATTGCACAAACCACAACTCTACTTAATCGGGACCCACATGCGAACATTTGCTTTGGAAGGCGCTTTTTCTTAATCTGCAATTATTTATCCGGCCGTGACGTCAGTTCTAACATTCTCTTTAATCCTTGTGGCAGTAGAACAGCGACAATCCATAAGGAATACCATTAGAACATGTGCACGCAGTTACAGAGTTCTGTGCGAACGCTGATTCCCATGTGAAGAGAACATTGAGTTTTGGTACGAGTTGGCTGAATTGATTAAAAAAGTCAGTTGTCATCTTTCATCTATCGAGAGATAAAACGTTCTGTGCAAAGTACTTCTGGCGTCCGTCGGTGCGTAAAACGGCGAGAATATAAATTCGTGTCTATGACGCATTAAATATAAGTGCCCCTTCAGTGCCCTCTTTAATGCACAAGGTAAACCATGTGTTTTTAGGAAGTGTGTTTTTTGCAGTGCCACAATATATGGAAGTTTTCAGCAAACGTTTCATCCTCGTCTTTAGAAACAAGCACTGCGGTGATAAAGCTGATCATAATGAAACCTAGGGCCACCAAGTCCCAACAAGCGGCATTATTTAGACGATGTCTTAGAAACATGTTCGGCAGTAGTTTCTGGTGCCAAAAGCGATTACATTGTACTGACAAAGAAAAAAGAAGATTCAAAAATGCCATAACGTAAGGAGAAGGAGGAGGAGGAGGAAGAAGAGGAAAAGGCAAGGAGGTTAACCGCGAGAGTAATCGGTTTGCTACCCTACATTGGAGGAAAGGGGCGAGGAAATGAAAAAAAACATAAGAAAGCACATCCTGGACGTCTACTTTGTACACCATCGTGCTTAGAAAGGCAAAAATGTGAGGAAGTAGGCTTTAATGGCAAGTGATAACAATGGTTTATGGTTTTATGGGGGTTTAACGTCCAAAAGCGACTCAGGCTATGAGAGACGCCGTAGTGAAGGGCTGCAGAAATTTCGACCACCCGGGGTACTTTTACGTGCAGTGACGTTGCACAGCATACGGGCCTCTAGAATTTCGCCTCCATCGAAAATCGACCGCCGAGGCCGGGATCGAACCCGCGTCTTTCGGACCGGCAGCGGAGCGCCATAACCACTCAGCCAACGAAAAATAAATTTTCGCTATTGCTTCAATTATAAGAAAACTTTGAATATTATGCAGAGAATCTGTGCCAACTTAATTTTAATAATCCAATTGGCATGGAAGAAATTCAATGAACAGTTATCGTCTTGTTTTCTCTAATGAAAGTACGTTTACGTTACTGCCCAGCTTTTTGTTATTCATTGTAAGACCTGGAACAAATACATCAGTCTTAACCAAACTCAGTTTTCTTTTGCCACCACTAGCAAAATTTCTACGTGCACGCAGATGGCAGGAAGCAATCTCGCTGCCTGACAACTGGAACCATACATTTCGAGGGAAGCCTTTTACTGATTAAAATATGAGATGCAGACCGCTCGGCAGAGAAGAAACAGGCGCACAGTGAGGGGCTTCTTGATGATGTTGTTCTAAGGTTTCTTTTGAACAATCACGTTCTACATCTTGCAATTAAGACTCACTGTTGGCGCTCAAGCTTATATGTGCCAAACTAATTTCTGTGTTGAGTGAGAACCAATTTTAGAACTGCTTTTATTCATCAAACCACAAATAATACCAGACATACTCTCTAAAAAAAGGTTTCCCTGCAAAACATAATCATCTTGGCACCCACAACACACTACCATGTACGCGCCGGCAGATAAGATTTCGGCACATACCTTCAGGGATATAATTACATGCTCAGCAAACGCCAGCATTTGTTCAATGTCGGCAAGATGTCTAAAAAGCAAGGTTCATTGCAACATCAGACGTCTCTTAGGCAAAATCAAATGTCATCTCTGCATATATTCTCCAGCAACATGTGTTTCTGCTAGCTGCTAGGCGCCCGACCGCGTATTCTAACGCTTGCGACTTCAAATGTCCAGATGTGCGGTAGCACGAATAAGCTGAGCTCAGCCGCTTCCCCTGCATTTATTAAAAAGTTGAACAAAAATTTAAGATAGCATGTTCGTGTATGGCCAGGTTTAATCGTTGTTATTGACGTCTTATCAGCCGACATAGGGGGGTGCAATTCCAAGAGCTGAGATTGAGCAGTATAGCTCGCTCACGCCGTGCAAATCGCGGTGCACTCGTTCTCGGCATGTATCCTTAAGCGCACTATTACTGTAGTCTTTGTAACTGACATAGTTGTGTGCTTCAAAGTAAACAGTCTCAAGCAGCAAAATTGTTTGGGTATGAGCTCTATTCCACTTCAAAATTTTAACCGCGTGCAGAATCTTTGTTAAATCCGAATCTTTCACATATTTCATGCAGATGGTTCGCTATGACTCGATCTTTGTTTGACTCCTGCAAAACTTAGATTCTGGCGATAACTGCTGTGCTCTCATTGGTGGTCGAGTAGTGCATGGCGAGCGTCACAATCAGGGGCTATCACATTAGTCAGCTGGTTTATTCCTACTGAGTAGCTCGCCGAGGATCTCATGGAAGGATTGTGGTTTTCAGAATCGTGAGTTCGTCATACGCCCGACAAAAATATCATCACCATAGTCATGCAACTATTGCTGAAAGGAGTACTGTTGAAAAGAATTAGCGTAGGCACTGAGACATCCTATGATTTGTTGCGCAATACGGCTTTCTGAAAAAAAAAGAGGTACTCACAGAACGAAGCAAACTGCAAAGAGGTATTACGCAATTGAGGCAGTTAGTAAGTGGCCGCTTGTTGTGGGAGGGAAGGACGCGGCTCCTTCATTAGCACGAAAGCACTATGCCGATGGGTAGCACCTAGGCAAGATCTTACGATCTGTCTGCGTTTGTGCCAAGGGAAATGAATAAATAAAATAAGTGAAATAAACATCCGCGACTGGTATTCGAACTCATGGCGGCATCTCAGGCAACTGTGAGGAAGTACTATGCTATCGCCACAGCCCAACTAGCCTCATGTTGAACTCCAGCACACCCTCGCGCTGTGCATTGCACATCGCCTTCATGAACTTCTACTACTATCAAAGTAATATTCACGATTTGAACTATGTGGTGCAAGTGAGAGATATGCGCATTGGCTAAATCGGCATTGACGTTGTGAAAATTGAGGACGGCCATAACTGGCCCCACGGGTAAGTGGGCACCTCAAGCCCGCTTTCATGTGCGTGGTCGTAGTGTCCAACTGTAAAAAACAGTGACTTCGCACAATACTTCGTGGTTATAAATGCTAAACTGCTGGCCAATTTTTCTCCCAGCAGAGCGTGACGAATTTAAAATCAAAAATGCTTGGCGCGATCATTCAACATACACTGTACAATGCGCATTTTACTTTCAGCGCCTGGGAAAAGCCAAAATATTTTAAATTATCTGGTGAGGACTAATTCGCATCACGGCTGCAAATTAAGGTGTAACATCACTTCTGAGTGTTAGTAACGTCAAATAAAGGGGTTAGCCGATCGGTATAAACACCGATGCAAATGACAAAGTTGGTCGACGGCGCGTTCTGCTACCCTGTACGTGTACGCTCAATTTTTTAAGTTTGTTTTGCCTCTTACATCTCGGTGACAGTGTAGATTTTGTTATCAGCCAATGAGCGTCCCATTAAATTGCGATCGTCACTTGGTTTGCATTTTCGGTGGAGCCCACCTAACATCAAACGAAGGGTGCAGTTTGCCAATGCGGCTGACTTCACACGAAAGGAAGGTAGCGCAACACTTCGTGTGAGTGTGGTCACTCAATAGAAAAATTTGAGCGATAATACGTCCTGGTGCGGTAACTCTATCTCCTACAGCTAATGAACAGCCCCCGTTAGAGCGCAACTAATAGTGGTTCGTTAGAAATATTATATAGCTGGAAACAAAAGGTCCTGAGCGTGTCGTGGAATCGGCACATGACCCCCCACACCTAATCTCATGTCCCCTGGACTCCGCTGCTGGAGTGTGTGAAAAATGTTTACCGAGGAATTCAGTGCAGATGTGTGTATATTCGCCGTATGTGTATAATGCGTGTCGGGCTTACTGCTTGGTTACAAAACTTTTTTTCTTCATTGCGAGGAGATTGGAAGGCGTGCGAAGCTTTTGTTGGCTGGGCTGGCCGAATGCTCGCTATTCAAACCGTGTATGGTGTCGCGGTTCATGACGCGTGTGAGCGTACATCTCACCCATGTGTTTAAGGCACGTATGAAAATGTTTAGTGCTTTCAGTGGTGCATGTCAGTTTGCATTTCTTTCTTCATGTCACTAATATAAAAATGGGCAAATGGAGTTCAGTTTTTAGTCTGCGATGGCAGGTGCTGCCACCGGTGGGCTTTCCCAGATGGCTTTTCCTTAGCAACCTCTCGCGGCAAATCATTACTTTAGCGGTTATCTGCCGGAGTAATTAATTTGTTCACCATTAAATGAGAAAATGGTGACGAAGTCACAAGTTCATGTGGCCTAGTTGGTAGGTGGCCTATCTTCTTTGATCACAACGCCCCCGCCGGCGATGACGACAGTAGATTTTCTGTAGATAGGGAGCCTTAACGCTTTGCCTTAATAAATCGCCCGGAACCCACTGTTCCAGTTAAGTGCAAACTGCATGCGCCTCTTAAGGGCAAAAAATAACGCACAATACACCATGATATACCAGCAAGATGACTTTGATAATACGCCAGGCGTTGCACCATGTTAGCTTAAATATTTTGGGGTTTTTTTTTTGCCGCCGCGGTGGCTCAGTTGTTATGGCACTTGGCAGATGACCCCGAAGAGGTGGGTTCGATCCCGGCCTTGGCGGTCAAATTTCAATGGAGGCGGAATTCTACAGGCCCGAGAACTGTGCGATGTCAGTGCACGTTAAGTAACCCCAGGTGGTCGAAATTTCCAGAGCGCTTCACTACGGCGTCCCTTATAGCCTGAGTCGCTTTGAGACGTTAAACCCCATAAACTAAACTAAGCTTCATTTCCTTGATCATTCGGGCAACGTAGATGATAACATCATACTTATGGCGATTTGCATTGCCAAGTGATACTAATATGCAGTCGAAAATTATGCGCTGATTTTTGTTGAGGCCTTTTAGCAATTAAGTCGAATAACTTGTGAATAACATGGCGATACCTTCCCTAGGAAATATAAGCAGTACGCTTAGTTCGGTTCGTGGGAAGCGTTCCAAGGCGTGCATTTTTTTGTGATAAGTTTTTGGAAAGCATGCAAAAGTATGGCGGTGAACTTGTGTATTTACGGGAAATCCGAATTTGGTGCGGAAGCGCTTTGTAGCCATTATTTTGCATGGCTTATTGTCCACTTGTCATCTAAGTCACATAATCTACGACCTCTTCATTACTGCCAGCAGAGTATATGTATAGTATATATTGCACACATATTGCGCGGTTTCTACCACCGCCGCGAGCCCTGCACTCAGGCGCCATACCATTGTACAAGCTCGAAGTAGAATATGGCCGTGAAGAAGAACACACCGAAAAATAACCCTCAAGCAAACCTTTTATTGTGAACTCAAAATTCTACATATGACGGCCTCCCTCGGTCACTTTTCGCCGCCTCCATCCACTGCGCCCCGCGTGTTTCTTTCAACTCCTCTCTCCTGTGCTACCTGCACAGCCGCCAGAGACTCTTGCTTGCTTTCTCGGCTGCCGCTCGGGAGGGGTTGGGTATTCTTAGGCTACGAAAAAGATAGTTACCGCAGGCAGGCGATTGGTGAAGTGAATTCCAGTAAATACTCCTTGGCAGGCTACCCAAAATCCGGTGGGCAGTGAGGCAGCCTGCCATAGAGTAGGGTGCCGACAAAGAAAGTATGCGTCAAACCAGAATAAATTGTGTGTTAGGAAAGTTTTCGCCTCATCGAGCAGTCAACAGTGACAGCATTCAAAACTTTTCATGTTTCGGCGCTCTCACAGCGCCTACTCAATCAGCATCGACCGGTACATGCGTCTCAGTTAACGCCATATGTCCCGTCTACGTCACCAGCAATCTATTAGAAGCTTCGCTGCAACCAGTCACTGAGCGATTTAAGCACGGACAGCAACGAATATCCACCAGACCCGCCACCTCATAGTCTTCAACACCAGCGGCAACACTCCATCCATTTCATGGACTTTGTTTTGAACTTATGTTTTATGCAGGTTTAACGTCCCAAAGCGACTAAGGCTATGAGGGATGCTGTAGTGAAGGTCTCCGGACATTTGAACACCTGGGGTTCTTTAACGTGCACTGACATCGCACAGTACACGGGCCTCTACAATTTCCCCTTCTTCGAAATTCGACCGCTGCGGCCGCGATCAAACCCGCGTCCTTTGGGCCAGCAGCATAGTGCCATATCCACTGAGACCCCGCGGCAACCGTTTGATTTTCAAATCAAATAAAATCGAAACAGTATTCTTCCGCGTATAACAAAAAGAATGCTGGGACAAGAGCAAAACAGCTGCTACAAGCAGCTTGACGAGGCCCTTGCTCTTGTTTGATTGACAGCGCGAAGGTTTTACACTGACCGTAATTACATACTGTTTGCATATATGTGTTGCATCTCACAGAAAAAAGCAAGACAAATGTATTCGCGTAAAATAGCATCCCACGTACAGGCCAACATGTTTGAAAACATATACAGCAAAAGAGAAAGGAAATAAAATGCATTTATGGTACAATTTAGACCATTTTCACTTAGGACGTACAGAGATATAAAAGAATCATACAAACCTAATACAAAAACAAGTATGCTGCGAAATAAGAGAAAACGTTTACATTATAATATTTTTCTTCTTTCTTTTATTTAAAATATGTAGACCATCGTTCGTAATTAGAAATTCTTTTCATTGTTTTCTAGTCATGATGCTTGGGTCTACATGTCTCTTCTCAAGGTTATTTAGCAGAAATGGTACACGATATTGGAACCTGTTGAAACCACTATTGGTTCGTGAAAATGGCAAATCCCATATTTCTCTTTGCCTTACGCTGTACGGCAGCTGCAAGGATTGTTTTAGTCGACTCATTCGAAGAAACTGCTCATTTATGTGTTTTAAGGTGCCCGCGTACGAAAATCGTAAGGGGCATTTTGCAATATGGTGGATAGCTTTTTCTGCATTAAAAGTAATTTTTTAATGTTTGTTCGAGATGTTGTCCCCCAAATAAGGTTACAGTAGTGTGTATGTGGGAGGGATGAGGCATTATATAGAATAAGCTTGAGTTTCGATGGAATCATCTGTCGCAATCTGCAGATCATTCCACATGCCCTCGCCAACTTTTTAGCTACAAGGTCAACATGAGCGTCCCAAGTTAAATTTTCGCTAAAATGACTTACTGTTTTAACCTGTTTCGCAAGCTCTATTTAGGAATAGTCAAAACAGATTTCCATGCAACGATTTATTTGCTTTTGCACCGGCGCAAATAAAATACATTTGGTTTTCGCTGCGTTTCTTTTTAAGGAATTTACAGCGCTCCATTGAAACAATCTATAAAGGGTAGTATTAGCTAAGCTTGCGAGTACTTTAATCTCCTTGGACTGAAAGAAAATGCTGGTATCATCTGCATAGATAACTAAATATGCTTGATCGCTAATGCTTAATAAATTGTGAATATAAAGACTGAATAAGTTCGGTCCCAGTATACTGCCCTGCGGAACCCTGCCTTCACAGGAAGCAAAGAAAGATGAATATTCGCCTGTAATAGCGACGCACTGTTTTCTTTTTTCTAGATATAATTTTAGTAATTCTAGAGGTATTCCATAAATGTATACTGTGCTAATTTGCATAATAAAGTAGTATGAATAATCCTGTCGAACGCCTTCGAAAAATCTACAAATATGCCAAGGGTTAACTTTCGTCAAATCTATCAAGTATGTATCTTTTTGCGTCAGTAGAGCCAGTTAGACCGACATCTGCTTTCGAAAACCGTACCGCTGAGACGTTATAATAGAAAACGTATAGCAAAACGTTCTCACTCTATTACAAATAACTTTTTCCAGACCTTTTGAAATAACATGTAATATTGTTACTGGTTGGTAATTGGATAAATCATTTCTGTCTCCATATTTATGCAACACCTAAACCTTTGCCAGCTTCATTTTGCCTGGAAAAACACCTGCAGACCAACAAGTAATAAACATAAGGGTGAAAACTGGTACAAGGAGATCGAGTACAAACTTAATAGGTTCACCTTGAATTCCATATATAT
The DNA here is from genome assembly GCA_030143305.2 of Amblyomma americanum. Lineage (NCBI taxonomy): Eukaryota > Metazoa > Arthropoda > Arachnida > Ixodida > Ixodidae > Amblyomma > Amblyomma americanum. Next base: position 51,414 of record JARKHS020026424.1, on the reverse strand, counting down.
CACGTGCTTTGCTATTTTTTTCTGATAAAAATACTAAGAATATTTCCTCCGGAGATGCCAGCTCAAAAAAAAGCACTGTGTAATCTGTGTGTCCAGAAAGCTCGTGCCAGTTTCATCGTGGACGCTATGAACTAGATTTATGAAATATTCATTTAACTTGTTAGCCAAATCTTGTTTAAATGCTTCATTATTAATTATTATTTCAAGTTCATCATTTTGGCGGCTTCCCCATTGTAATAGTTTGTTCATTTCGCGCCAGATTTCATTACCATGAGCGTCCGGTTTCCCCAAGAGGTTTTTAAAATAGCTGCTTATAGCTTTCTGTAAAAACTTTGTCATGAAGTTTCTGTATTTTTTATAAGCATGAAAGTCTGCGCGTTTTTTTGTGTTCAGAAATACGCAATACAACGCATTTTTTTTCTTATCATATTGAGACATTCATTTGTATGCCAGGGCTTATGTATCTTCCTGAATTTCTTTATTATTTTGAACCTAAAGCAGGTTATCTGGGCTCATTAGGGAAAGAAAGGAGAATGTTGTAGGCTTTCTTAGCGTCCGCACATTCAAAGACAGGGTTCCAATTTATTTTTTGGGTTGTTTCTCTAAAGTTATTTAGTTTCTCGGATTTATCTCTTGAACAATAAATGACTCAGAATGATTCACACTTCTTTTCATAATTTCTTCGTGTTTACAAAGCATATAAATAGGTAAGTGGTCACTCACGGCTGGTGAGAGAACACCCGATAGTACCTTGTCTTCAATGCTGTTAGTTACGAATAAATCCAGAAAGCTTTCAGAAGAGTGGCTGATGCGTGTTGAGTCATTTATGACGTTTTTGCAACCAAATGAATCTAACATTATCTGCAACTCTCGTGACTTATTGGTATTTGGAATAGGTTATTGTTAGTCACCCTCAATTGTACTGTTCAGGCTATTTAATGACACAAAACTCAGCACGCTCTATAATAAAGCAAGAAATGTGTCCAGTTTACCATCCGGTGGGCGGTACCGCACAACAAATACAGATTTCTGGTTCTGCAAAGACAAGGCTTCATAATCTGGCGTCGCAATCGAGAATTCGGTGAGTAAGCTGAATGGGATGTGCTCGGATACAAGTTGCAACTGCCCGAAAGACACGGGTTCGATCCTGGCCGCGGCCGCCGAATTTCAATGGAGGCGAAATTCTAGAGGGCCGTGTATTGTGCGATGTCAGTGCACGTTAAAGAACCCCAGGTGGTCGAAATTTCCGGAGACCTTCACTACGGCGTCCCTCATAGCCTGAGTAACTTCGGGAAGTTAAACCCCCATAAACCAAACCAAACAAGTTGCAACTCATATGGTCAACTCATTTACAGCTCATATGTTAATCAGAGACTTTGTTTTTTTCTTGATATGTGTTTCAGAGACCTTTTTTTGCAGTGCAACGTGATCCAGATGCTTTGTTGCGGACTTTTTTGTGGTTCATAGACTTTTTTTTACTTGCGTATGACTGTTTTGAACCTGTAAAAGATATGACAGTTCAATAACACTTAACTTTTTTGCATTGTGTGGATAGGACATCACTCTCTCACAACAGAGTAGGACTTTCAAAACGTTGATCAGGTGTCACTTCGCGAACAAAGGACTTGGACGCAAAGAAGGTGGTGGCATGTGAGATATCAGCCATCGACTACCATTGAGTTGGGTTGAGGCTGCAAGCCACAGGTGGGATTAGCCTGAAAGGTGACAACACCACATACACATGCTTTGCTGGGTGCGCAACAGGTGGCAGCCCTGTCTTGCTTGCGTGGCACAACCATAACCGCCGCAGTCTTCTGCAAAAGCCATGTGTAATGAGTCGTGTGCGCATTACGCTGTCGCGCAGATGTTGTGTAACAATAAATATGTACCTCTTATAAACTAGTTACCGACCTTGTGTCTTTGCCTTTGCCCCCGAGCCTCGCACAATGCAAAATGAAGGGGAAGCGGTCGGCATGTTTATGCATGAAGGAATTATTTTTGAAATAAAAAAGTAAACGTAAAAGAAATAAGCTTGTATATCGGAAACAATTGATGTTAAAAAGACATGGATATGGGAAGCACAATTATCAAAAGGAATCAAATGGAATCAAAAATTAATTTGCTTTCAACATATTAAACAATTATATACAACTGTTGCAGACAGTTTCGAAATATTTCTATTAGGGCTTATGAACCACCCCATCGAGGACCTGGGCGGATACGAAGACAGTAACGAAAATGTAATAGTAGGACTCACTGAGCAGCTCAACGTGGTTATGGTAAATGGAGAACCTAAATGTGAAGGGCAAATAACGTCTTAATTACTGTTGAGGCAGGCTACATTGACTACTGTTTAATCTCAGAAGAAATTTATAGCAATATCGTAAAAATCAAGGCGGGAGAGCACAGTTCAGAAAACGATCATAAAGGTACTACTGTGCTAATGGGATTCTTAGTGAGAGGGAAAGTGCTTTGTCCACAAAAGGGAAAAGCCCAAGTGGTGTTGGCATGATATAATAGGCGCAAAGGGAAGGAGCGAAGTAGAGCCCTAAGACTTCAACCTAACATTTTGACTTTGTTTGCTAGAAACGACTACCTGCACACTCTCTTTCATGAACATTGAGTGGTAGCTGACGCTGTGAAAAATCGAGAACACCCCTTTAGAAAATTTGGATTTTAGAGAAAAAGAACTGCTCAAAAGAACAAAAATAAATACGTATTGAATGCAAACAGCCGGAAAGAAAGCAGGAATTCACGAGGCTGGTAAAAAAAAAATTAACGCGGTCATCAAAGGAAGACGTATGGCATCTGCATAGCAGGAAGAGGCAAATCATAACGCGCAGCTTTCTAAAGGTGAAGCAAAACAGAAAATGCGAATCATGTCAACCAAAGATCTTGAAAGTATATGTCCCCGTTCAGTGTAGAAAAAAGCAGTCTAGTTATCTATCTCTGTCTTAATATTGTGACATCTGGGAATATACCAAGAAACGTTTGAAGCTACTAAGCTGTCTTGGTATGCAGAATCAAAGAAAGCAGAAAGAGAATGCAGATTCTGACGAGCACTGCCTAGAGGGGGACAATAATTTGAAATTCAAAACATCAATTATAGCTAGGTCATTCTGATGTGACGTTAAGACAATTCCTTGAAACGAAGAAGCAGCAGAAGACAGCATAACTGAAGCGAGTTTATACTTCACCAATCTGCCATGTAAAAAGGGCGAGGCTAATTTTTCTAAATGCACAACAGTCTCTAGAAGCATATCTAATCAAGCCTAATGATTAACTACCTCCAAACCGTACGGAAGTGCTGTTTAACACATTGGAAGGTGTTGTAGCTTGTAAAAAAATGTCTGGAAAGCTGTACACAGGGAATTTCGGACCAAGTACGATAGGGTCAGTTACCGAAAGGCTGCCAGCGCAGGTCATAAAATGAAGAACTTAAGACATGTATTGAAGGTAGTAAGACACTCAAAGTACTTCTTAACTGTTTCAGCGGTGGCATACGCTTAATTGACAGCATGTTTGTGGTTACTATATCCATAGGATAACAGTTTTGGTGGAAAACAGACTGCGTCTTTAGGCTTCCTTGATATCAGCAGTGCGTATGCCAACGTAAATAGAAAGCTCCTGTGGACATCACACAGAACCGTAGCTGTAGGTCATTTGATAATCGAACTGCTAATGGATGTTAAGTGGTATAACAGAGTATCAATTTCGTGATAAGAAACAAAGGCCGCGAAAGAAGTTTGAGGGGCAAAAAATGCAAAATCAGGGTAGTCTGTTATCACCACTGCTGTATTGAGTTTATATGACAACTATTAGAAAGCCGGCGACAAGAAAGTAGTTTAGGCTAAAGGAGTTATATTCAACGATACCACATATCAGGTGCTTACTATACAAGGCCATCAAATGCCCAAGATGTCAGAATACCAGTATCTCGGCGTAAGAATGCGATGTATTCATGGGAAAGCACGAACTGACTGCTAGCGCGAAGGAGTGAAGAGCTGTCACCTTAATGTAGAACCTTATGGGGGTAAAACAGGTATGAAGTGCTGTAAAGTATTGGAAAGGAAAAATTGGCTGTTATTTAGCTCCGGTTAAACCTGGTTGAATTGCGAAAGCTTGCTTAGCTTTCACCTTAGGATTTAACTGTTCCGAAGCAGTAGAGCAATTAGATTCAGATATGGACTCTTCGTCGGTAACTTCCATGCCGAGACTGATCAACCAACGCGTAGCGCACCGCTATATATCCCAGTGGAGCCGCCACGGAGCGAGCGCAAGGCGAGGAGACCACCTGCTAGTCGCGGAACCGGCTCAGGGACGACGGCACACGCTAGCTGCGGCGGGGAGGAAGCTGACGTTACGCGTTGTCATAGTAACGGAGAGAGCTGATGTCACACCACTTGTCAAGTTCAGGCCGGCTCTGGCGCACGGCATACGCGACGAGAGGTTAGACTTGGCGTAGTATTGCGTTCGCAATAATAATTGTGCCAGGGCTTACTTTTGGAATGCAGTTCGGTGCTTAACGAGGTAAGCTCTGTCGACACTAGGAAAAAAAAACAGATGACTGTTGGCTGGTTAGCATCATGTACTCATGGTGAAGCCAAACATGGGTCTGTACAGAGGTTGATGGGTTGGACATGGTTTGAAGCGCGGGAAGAACCAACTGAAATATTATATGAAGAAAGCTTGAAGAAACTGTACCAAGAGTGATGGAATGGAGAGGTTGAATAATTAACTACTTTTAAAGAAGGGGCATTGATTCAAACAGCGGAAATGCTAGAAAACCAACCAGTAACTATGGAGGAAACACCGCAAGGAAGGACATACTTCCAACAACAACATAGAATGATTTTTTCCGGGCAGTCACCGATGAAACACATGTAGCCTGTTGCGTAACAGAAAAGAGTGAATAAGTAGCGTGTCTCCTCGCTAACGAAAGGCGTACTTTCGTGTTCCCACTTTCTTCTCTGCCTGTGTGCGAGCATCTCAGGTGGTTGTATTGCCGCAAATTACTCGAAAGTTTGATGATGCTTTTGTCTGATCTCTACTTTATCGAATGCTAGCGCATATCAGTTCAGCGCCGCATGCTGCTGAAGCAGCAAAACTTCTTTATTTTTCCATGAAATATGCTGCGCCCCACAAATAGAAGAGTGAAAAATACCGCCACTCTGTACGTTCGACAGGCCAGCCACATTAACATCGCAGTTGAACAGCCAAAGCAAGATTCGGGAGCGCTAGGTCACTGGTACCGCCAAGCTTAGCGTAAGCAGCACACTAGAGCTGCTACTTATATTCAACAGCACCAATACATTTCCAAGAAACCGCTGCTAGCGTCGAACTACGTGCTTGCTTTGCATTTGAAAAACAACTATGGATCGTGCTCTCTGCGAAAACTGATATCCCGATGCGTAATATATGGATAATGTGGCCCGTATCCTGGCGACAGTATAGGTCACTTCAGAGAGAGATGCTGGGTCATATTTCTATGTTGGTTGTTTTTGCGTTGGCTGGCTGCTCCCGAGCTCTGTTTAGGAATCTTTTTACTGCGGCTCTCTCGCACATGACATATAGGATAATATTGTTTTTCATAAATAAATGTGAAACCTGAAAAAACGTTTCTGTTCTCGAAACGCGAAGGCACCAGGGTGCTGTACGATGTCAGTGCACGTTAAAGATCTCCAGGTGGTCAAAATTATTACCACAGCCCTACACTACGGCACCTCTTTCTTCTTTCCTGCTTTAATTCTCTCCTTTATCTCTTCCCTTAGAGGTCTAATTTATTTGGGTGTCGTCCCACTGGGACAATCCGGGGAACGAGGCAGCTCACAATAAAGCCCGAAGTTTCTTCAACCGGGCAGGGAGCTCGCCTCTTCATCCGGGGATTGCGAGAGACGGCATGACTTCTTTTCATGACATTACCCACCATTACACCTTGGACAGGCGAGTTTATCTCTCCCCCTCCGGCTAAAACGCTGTCCAAAGCACAAGAAACCACGTGGAGACGGCTTCAAACGCGCTCCCTCACGAACCCCGCGGAACTGTCACATATGTACCCCTCGCAATAGGAACTCCATTGCTTCCGCTGTGGCGAACGCACCAACTACGACCACATCTTATGAAACTGTAAGGAAGAACCGAACCGCCTCTGGCGGAGCTAGTACAAATCCCTTCTGTCGAGCGGTGGGAAGCTGTGCTGGCCAGCTCATACAGTAAAACGCAAATCCCCGCCGTGGAGTGTTCCAGCCAGGTCGCCAACAGTCATGGACTAACGGCCACCTAATACGGCCCTCCGATCACCGAGCTCTTCTGGATGAAATAAGTGTTTTCCAATCCAATCTCTTACGGCGCGGTTCAGTTTCCGCCGATATGTGAGACAGATACTGCCGATTTGGCGATTTTCTTCCCCCCCCCCAAAAAAAAAAAATAATTTTCATTTGTTAATTTTTTTCATTTACAACGCAAATGGCAGTTATGTCCTGACAGAATGCTCTACGTTGGTGTACGTGATCATTCGTGTGGCTTGAAGTCGTCAGCAGCGCTCTGGTACCATATTTAAAGAGGAGGCATAAAAATGTGGAAAACGCAAAGGCGCACGTGTGCTCTGTGATGTTAGTGCACGTTAAAAATCGCCAAGTGGTAGAAAAATAATTGGGATACCTCCACTACGGCACCTCTTTCTTCCGTTCTACTGTTAGTCTCTCCTTTATCTATTTCCTTACGGCGCGTTTCAAATGTCCGCTGATATGCATGACAGATACTGCGCGATTTCCTTTATTCAAACACCAAGTTTCATTTTTCATTTTCTCCATTTATGACAAAAAATGGCATTTCTGTCCTGACAGAATCCTCTACGTTGTTGTAGGTGATCATTCGTGCGGCTTGAAGTCGTCCAGCAGCGCTCTGGTACCATATTTAAAGAGAAGAAACATAAATATGGAAAGCCCAAACTATTGTGCTTGGGCGGTTTCTGATATCCGTACTTTTTATAAATACTACTCAATAGCGAATAACCTCAAAACAATATTAAACAAGCGTATATTACTGAAGGGTTTAACATTAAATGTTTGCCTTCTCATTGTGTGCGTTTGTAATGCATGAATATCGCCAGTTTCCCCTACGTTTTCCTTTCTTTAAGATGGTTTTCAGTAGATTGCCTGGTATTTTTATTTTAATTAAGATTACAGTCAATTATATGACATTGTCAATTTTTTGTCCTTTCTGTCTTTATAATGTCTTGTTAATATTTTTAATGCTTTTTAATTGGATGTCGGATATACGCAACTGTCTGTTCGGCCCTGTCAAGCTTATTTGTACATTTTAGCCCAAAAGACCATCCTGTCCTTTTCTGGAAAATACGGAGCTATTGCAAACTTGCAAAAAGCAACCGATTTTGATGTTTGCGATGACACTTTATTCCAGAGATGGTCATCAAACAAAGCCAAAGGCAACTCTATGCCATTTGGAGATAGAGTCACGACAAGCTATATAAATCCAGGCGGGATTCTTCCTGGTGCTGTTCTGATACAAAAAAGCCGGTGTCTAGGACTGTCCCGGCGGCGACGGCATGTGCAACCTGTTCCGCAGCTCGCTCCGTATAATCTTGGCATTTGAGGACACTGAAAAAGACCAGCAATTAGATCTATTGAGTCGCATGGGCATAGGTAAGGCTCCTTAAATAATGTTGCACTTGCCAAACTGGAAAATTTGGCTTCAAGACGTAGTCCGGAATTGATGTGAAGAAGCAAATTATTAAGGTCATCATCAAAGCATAGGCTGCAATGGAAATTATTTTAAAATCTTTTTCTCCTTCATGGTTGAACATAAATGTTACACATTGAATACTTTCCTGGTAAGCGATTTTTTTTTGTTATCATCATGCGTCTAATATATTATCTCTCATTGCTAAATCCTTAAGTTCAGCCTTTTTGTTCGTTGCTAATTTAGTGCACTTCGGAATATTTATATTTTGCTGCGATTATACTCATCGTTTTATGTTAGCCTGTTCCAGGTGCCATAGAATTTCTGTGTTGTTATTGCGCGTCGTAAGCGTGTTTTCTTCGACGTTCTGCTGCTACTTACATTGTGGTTTTACGCCCCTACACACAAAGCAAAAGTCGGAGGGGCCGTCGGCCGCCAAACGCTGATTTTCTGCATATCTTATTAAAAAGGGCAGCTTCTGTTAAACGTCACCTTTTCTGGTGGGGCTCCGTTAACAAAACTGTGCAGGCAGAAAACAGCTCGGCGATCTGTCTTAAATAGGATATCAGACGACAGATCACACTTCGCATTCAGATTGCAGATTTATGATGTGTTAAGAAAGAAGGAGGGTGCACAGGCGCCGAATATATTGTCCGAATAAAACGTTTGTTACCTTCTCTGGGAACGCAAGTCCTCCGGTTACCGCTGGTTACTCTCCTTTTCATTCAGATAGTGTTCAAGTAGAGCAAAGGTAAGGCCCTGCGGACGAGGTTGACTAACAAACCGGCGATGTTCTCCCATAGAATTGTCTGCTTATGTCCAATTACAGAGTCACTATTTTTTTTATTCTCTTTTCAGTCATGCTCCAAAAGCCTAAATACAATTAACACTTCGTGGGTTAGTACACTATAATCTCCGCGCGGTAGAGGCACGAGGAAGTCTGCAGCCCGTGTTATTCCCACGATCTGCAATCCCTGTCGACCAGGTTCGCACAAAAAAAAAGAAAACAGAGCGTCACCAGTTGCCGGATGTTACCACAGACCAACACTAAATGGAAATACATATTCTTAATTAAGGAGCGATGATTGGATCCTTCGATGTTTGAATAGTAAGAACGAAATGGACCTCGTAATTACGGAAGGCTTGCGAATGGCGGTTCCGAAATTGCGCAATTCTTTCACTGGTTCTCAAGTAAACAAGGGAGTCCCACATCAGAGCCGCAGCTGCATGATCATCGGCCAAAGCGTTTCATCATCATCGTAAAATTTTTAGCAATTTTCCTCAGGCTACACAAGTGTCAAATGTGCTGAATGCACCACTGGTTGTAAAGCTCGACGTCATGCTAACGTTTTTCTTGTACCCCTCCGGCCCTTCGTCCCCTCACACCTTCTCATCGCTGAAGTCTCCCTGCCTTAAGCTGTGGTGCCCGTACTGCTTCGGTGAAAGCTTTAACACACTGCTCTAAGGGTGGTGTAGATGGGTGACATGACCATAAAAACACTCCGTCAGGATTTTTTCGCACTGGCTCTGTGGCCGGTTTTCCCGTGAACAATGGCCACAAAACAATGAGGAAGTATTTTTTAATTCAAATACTGCAAGCCCTGTTCGGTCCCAAGCAAGAGGTATGAAATGATTTTATCCTCTTTATCGAGAAAGCCGGGCAAGCTTCGTCCAAATCTAAAAAAGTCCACTGATGCCGAGCTATCCAAAATATTTAGAACAATTCCGCCCGAATGCGAAACAGAAGATTGAAACTTCTCATACTTACAGCACGATTCATTATAGCCCCTGTTCTAGCCAGCGCCCGCACAACAAAGCAGCTTTGGGTTATGACGTTTTCTCAACCTTAACAACATACCACCGGTCGCCTCTCGTGCGGTGTGTTGAAAATTGCTGTCTTTGTCATCATTTATCCATTCATTTTGTGCTTCGAAATACTAGTGCACAAGGTTGGCATCGTTGTCGGCGGATTGAGCTGATGAGCCAAGAGATAAAGCGGCTCGCGGACGCTTTATGTAGCGAACCGCGGTTTTACAAGTATGTGGTCGCAGGCGAAGGTGGAAGGGTGAACAAATGAGCTGCTTGTCGATGAAGAGCTGGTAAGCTCTTTAGGTCGCCAAATGGCGAAAAATGCGAGGACCGCTGCGCGCGCTGGCCAGCCAGAACACCGTGGTCATGTAGGACGTGGCACGTACTGCGCGAAAGGTTGCAAAATTCTGCACTGCAAGTTGTGGAACTAAGAAAAGCGGATGATCGCAGAAGATTATTGCATCATCAGTGAAACTCACTATAATATTGTTTTATTTAAATTTTAAGCGACAGCGTATACTGCTTGTTCGGTTGAAAAGCCGTCGGCGTACTAGTAATCGGCACCGCGTGTAGGAAATAATCGTGGGCTGCGTAGAAAAAATTTTATCATGATAATTTGCCGTACTGATATTTAATGATTGATTCGTGTGTGTGATAGACGATCACAAGGTAATGAAGTCATTGTAATTAATTGAATGATAAAAGAAAAGGAAAATGAAACATTGAAAAAGGGTAGTTTAATGCTGTCAAAATCCTCAGAATGAAAAATCCAATGTTTTATGATGGTAATTAAGAAAATTTACAGTGAGTAATTGATCACTTATTTATTAAAACGATAGAAAAATGACAAATCCGTTCAAAGGAGTTTCCAACAGGCAAGCCGTCAAGCCGAACGGGCGATGGCGATCCGTGGACTCCCTGGCAGCGCCGCCACAGGCTGTCGCGTTACACTGTTAACGCGATTATACCTCCCCCAATATTTTTTTAAATGTGTTTGATGAAGCAGTATAAGTAGGGAAAAGAATTGTACCTTGAAAATTTGTGGCTTGAACCATTGTTACGTGCGGTATATCTGAGTCCTTTTCTGTATTTTAAAACGTTGTCAGCCAAATCAATGAAAAAATGCCGCACCGGATATTGCTGCGCCCTTCATAGACGGTTGATATTTAGATCAATTATCGTCATACCAATTCGTAATGTTACCCTCGGAATTTCAACTCTTGGCTCCCCAGTCATAAACTGCCATTCCTCCCCTGCGTTACACGCTATGTATCCGTTTGAACTGGTTATCATTCCCGTCTTTTATAATGAGTGGCAACCATTAATTAAACCGGCCGAAAATATACATCGTTTACTTTCGTGTTTGTCAGAGCTTCACGTAAACAATGAGCAGAATTTTTGGTCAGATTCCGCTTGCGTCAAGTACAAGTGACTGGAACTCGAGTCTAATGCCAGGTGGTTGCTTGCAAAAAAAACAGGTTTTGTTTTCGTTTCGTTTCCTGGCGTGCCCAACCTCCGTTCAACGGGTATTTCTTCCGCTTGCTTAATAAGGTTTTTACTAATGCGAAGCAACCACATGGCCTTGAATCCTGCAGAATATGTAAACGTAAGGCTGTTCTCGCAGTTCGAAAGCCATATGTAAGCGTCCTGAGGGTCGCTAGCCTATCGCAGTCCCACCCACACAAAACACACAATGAATCAAGCGCGCCCCCGTGTTTATCTGGAACTGCAATCCTTCTCTCCATTCAGGCCCCACTCCTGCTTCCTCCAACGACGGCTTTATGAGCACCCGCTATCACAGCGTACTATGATCGGCAAAGGTTACTAATTGAAAATGTATTTGCATTTTTGATTGTGGCTCAAATGCTAGCAATGATATACGTTGGCGGGGCCCACTCTCACTTTGGCCACGAAAAATTGTAGACCGTCAGGTTACCTCCTAGAGATAAAAATTTTTTATGTACTCACCATTGCTAGACAAGTTACTAGAGAGGGTGGCTGAAAAGGCTTTGGAACTCCACCGCCTCTGAAAAAGAGAACACCAATAAATGGAGCAGTACGCAGCCAAATAAAGTTTTGCTCCCATTATAGCGAAAAACCACTGTATTCTTTCAACTTCTATCACACGTATCACACGTGTCAGCACACGTAAAAACTGCTACCTGGGGATCGAAATGAAGGTGGAATCAAATAACTCGCGTCAAGCGTGGTATATGACTGCAACCCAGTGCGAAGCCAGACATTAGAGCAGTTAGGCGCCAGTTTTCTGCTCAAGCCAGGTCTGTTTGTATCGCATGCTGAAGAGAATTTTAGACAGCGAGAAAAAACATACACCTCCTCGCTCTGTATATTACATTTCCTCTATAGTTTATTGTGCCGAAACCCAGGCAACCAAACTCCTCCGTTGAACTTACCCGGACAGGAGGAGCGCCTTATCGACAAGTCATAAACAGCGTGAAAGGCAAGCTTACAATGAGGGGGGGGGGTCTCTAGTTTGGCCTGAGACAGTACTGTTCCGCTGGCACGGACCACATGGCCGTCAACGAAAACACACCAAGCAATATCCAGCAGCCAAAGGTGTTCATGAAGGAACTCCCCAAAGCGATCGCCTCCTCAGCAGCACGGGAGGTAAGCAAGGCAAATTGAGCGGTGTCACCTGTAGAGCTCCGGCTTCCAGCGTGGTCTAAAACCGTAAGTCAGCATCGCCGTCGCTGCATCGCCTGTCTCTCTCGTACCATGCAAACTCAAAGAACAGCAAGGAAAGAGGGCGCGGCTGTGTTTCGCCGCTTCCGCCTTCAAACGCCGCCCGAAGGATGCCGTCAGGGAAGAGCAGTCGCAGTGGGCCATGAAAGAGGGAGCCGCCACCGGTAAGCGAGGGACATTCAGATTCCCACACCATGCAGCGCACTGTCCACACCAGAAGGCGGACAACGAGCATTTCGCCAATGAAATCACCACCATCGCAGAGGAGCAAGCCACCTCATTGACTCGGGTGCTGTCACGGTGCCCGTACTGAAACTGACATACGATCTCTTCCACGGCCTCGAAGACGGCTTAGGCTCCCTTTATAAAGAGGTTAAGGGTATTCTGGTCGACGTCGATGCGATAGACTACTTTTACGTAGCCTTGGAGTAAAAAGGCAACACCGCTGATACCTGCTTTGTGCTACTTTGCCACCACATCAACAGACTTCAGGGGGCCACTCCAAATGTCCATGCTGCCAACATTTCTACACTCACTACTAAAGAGCGAATGGTAGCAGCCGGACTATCCTCCTAGGGCGCAACCGTCGTAGGACAAAGCCACGTCGGCTTGCGGCTTCCGAAATTGGACCTGCTTCGCTCAGACGAGAACCTGTCCCGCTGGCAGGCCTTTTGGTAGAAGTACCGACATACCGTTCATAGTATCAAAACAACATCTATATTAACATTACTACAAGACTCTGCAGAGTGGACTTGCCCCAAAGGCAATCCCAACGATTCAAGCCAGAGAAAACAAAATTCAGGGGACGCCATCGATATCTAGGGCGTTCGCATTTGCAGCCATAAGCTGATCGTACAGCACTACTTGACCAACCTCAGGGCCCTCAAGATCGTCAATTCGCCGAGGGAGGCAGCTGAAGTAACAGAGTGATGCGATCGACGTTTTCAGTTACTCCCCACGCGCATTCTTTTTTGCTACAGAAAATCCACCATTTATTTCATGGGTCAGAAAGGCGGCACGCTTTATCACCAACCCCGGTAAGTCGTAGCACTCCTATGCCTGTCTCCCAGCCCACTCATGACCGTCCTGGATCTCTCCTTTCTCCTTAATCGGCGAGGGTGGAAGGTTCCACTTTCCGGAAAGGGAATACAGTCCCTTTGAGGTCGTCGTGCGGGGAGGTGCAGCGCGTAGGGCGCACACTTATCTCAAGGTAAAGGAGTAATGCCTGGTGCGGCTACCACTTCCCGTTTCAACCCCCGCCCCCCTCCAGAATTCATGTGTCGCACTCAACAATTCTGTCAACGCCAGTGGGTAAACAATCTCCGCGGTTCTTCGGAGGACAGCGACGCGAGAAAATCTGATCTCGTAAGAATGTACCTTATTGTCCGTATCTTCGAACACCTTCTCCACTCTCTCGAGCTTCTATAGCAGGCGGGGAAGTGGTTCTCCAACTAGCACCAACTGTCCTACTTAAGGCAAGGGAACCTGCTTAATGTGTGTAGCGTATGCTGATCTTCACTCACTGAGGTACACCGCTCTTCAGGCCTGCCAGAATTGGTTCTGTAACATTCTTTTCTGGCGCCGAAACGAGCGAACCATCTCCCGTGTCGAAGCACGCGGCTCGCCATCCGCCTCCGGCGGATTCGTTAGCCACCTCCCGAGGGGAAGCTTGAAGTCGCTAGGGTGTTACCCTCTTCGACCTCGCTGTACACATAAGTTAATAGCCGAGAAATCACCACGGCTTCAACGTCGCAAAGGATGGTGGCTAAGTGTGGAGTTTCTAGGCATTTCTTCCCGATAACTTTTTTTAAAGCCACCTTCATTGAGTGCACCATTCTTCGACAGAAACCACCACACCTTGGCATCTACTCAACAACAAAGCGCCACTCAAATTCTGCACATGCAAAATGATACACGACATCGGGGTGCCGCAGCGTATTCTACATTTGAATCAGTTACATTGCTTCTCTCCTGAAGGCCTGCGCGTTGTCCTAATGTATATTATGGCATAGTCCCCTTCGCGACACAAGCCCTCGGAATGCGAGCAGAATGCTGCTTGTCGACATGTCATTGATAAGCTTCAGGTGCACTGCTCCCGGGACCGCACAAGTAAACAGCACAATGTAAGCTTTCCACACGCGATTATTTTTCTTTACATATAGCGGTCCCGAAAAGTCTATGCCAACCGGTTTGAAAGGCTCTGATGGTGGTGGTAGTGGCGAAATCTTTAATGGATACAGGGGAGGCTCTGAATGATGGAGTTGTCCGGTTTTCTGGTAGCGGTCCCGTCGGAGCACTTAGCGGCGAAGCACTGAAATGTTGACAAGTGACTCAAGCAAGTACCACCTTTTTCACTAGCTTTTTGCCGCGCGACACTCGGTAGCTCTCGCGCAGTTGCATTAGAGTGCCTCTTGCTCCAGCATGAAGCATCTGTCGCTCTACGTCGACAGTATATTGGAATATGTAAGGTCCTTCGGCAGTACGGTGGGGTTCTTTACGTCAGGTGCCATGTTGGCAGAGCGAAGGAGCCTTTTAATTTTCAGCACTCCGTCTGGGTTGTTAAATATTTCAAATTACTGCTAAGGAGAGCTAGGTGGGACCTTAGTTCTGTCGGCTTCGCAAAGAAGTCCACCAAGAAACGAGGAGCGCTGCTATTTTTTCAACCAATGCGTTCTTTCCTTCTGTATTTCTTCTGCTGTCAAGGGGCCCGATCTCTTTTCTGCAGAAAGACGTAATCGATGAATCGAAGAATCCAGGCTGCCCTTCGATTTAACGTTGACGCTGAACATAACTTCGACAAGTCGAGTAGCTGTTTATCCGGCTTTTTTGTGATTCCAAACACCTCCACTCTCAGTCCTCTGTTTTCAACACCACCGTGCGAAAACTCGCGGTGCATTTCCTGGGGTGACCCTGTCGGCCTCACCGCGCAACCATCGCTGTCCCGCCCACTCAGGCCGCACGCAGACCAATCGAAAGGACGAAATGCCTCGCGCCATGAGGTCGGGGGATTTTTCCTCGACTGTGGTTCGCAGAAACATCGCTTTGTGTGCAACTCAGACCCGCTGAACACGCATTTCAGACGACGAATTTGGCCTGTCACCGCTCCTCAGTAGTTGTCCGATCCGGTCAGAATGTCGGTTGAGTGGTGGTCTAGCTCATTGCGGTCATGGCCTCTAACTGCAGCCAATCATCTCATTTTGTAGCGACAGCTAAATAACGTTAGCATTTCGAGCCTTCAACGTGGCGGCGCTGCCATGGCGTGGCGTGTTGTTGGTCACGTTGTGCGAAGCAGCTGCCGGCGGCGCGGAGCACTGGCGAAACCGAGTAGGGGGGGCTTGGAGAGGGGGAGAGAGGGAATCACGTCCAGGGATGAAGATGAATAAAGAAACGGCCAGAGTTACGGGGCGCCGAAAGACTGCCTTAGCAATTCGACTGAGCGAGTTCCACTCGGCCAGCTGTAGCTATCGCGTCACTCCAGGTTAACCAGAGCTAAACCACAGCCATTTTCTTCCAAGATCTTTTCGTCTAGGCCTGAGAGATCCTGTTAATACTTAATAGTCGTTTCGAGAGTGTCGATCTCGTATCTTCTCTTGTTTCGCCTGCTTCGCAATGACAAATGCACCCTTCGCCAAGTACGTTCTTGTTTGCCGCCTCCAAACACACCGATAGTAATGATACCGGTACCGAGCAGCTTGCAGTTCAGGTCCTTTGATACCTGTTCGGTAATAATGAAGCGCTGGATACCAGCGTCAAATATAATTCTGGCCACGTTTCTCCTCTTCTGGCTCTCGGCACATACGCTCGCAGTTTGGAACAGAATAGCTGGTGTCGCACTATACTGCGTTGCTTGCAGGCTGAATGGAACAGTGCTGTCGTTTGTGTCCTGTAGCTTTTGTGCGATATAGCGTCTCGGGGTCGGGAGTGAAGCTCGGCTCGCACATCATTGAGGCATGCCTGCCGCGACACTTGCTGAAACGTAGTATGCTATTTTACATCCTCGAATTAAGTTTCGAGATTGTACATCGGAAACATCGGCCGTGCTCCCGTAATATGCGTTTCTTCCCCGACAGCTCCCTTGCAGCGGTGCGATTCTCCGCCGCATCCTGTTTAGACTTGGACAGAAAGCATTCCACATCTTTCATTGCGTCATGCAAGGCTGCCGCTAACGAGTGCCGAGGCTTGCCAGGATGTGCTGCATTCTTCACCTGTTCATGTGCCTGATTATGGCACATGGCTTTACCGGTTGTGTCGTTGGGTTGGCCTCTCCCTGCCTTTTCTCCGCTCTCAACTTCGATCCCAAGGAATTCCAGAAGTGCGCTTAACTCTTTCTGATGCACCAGCTTTGTTCTCTCTCGGAGCTGGTGTCGATGGTTGAGGTCTTGCCGTTGCTGGGGCCCTCTGCGTCTTTCGAAGCCACCATCACGTTGTACAGCAAGCTCCTGTCGTTCGGAAGCGCCCGGAGCACTAAAGGACTGATAATTCAGCAGTATGATTCTTGTCCCGCACCCAACGCCTTAAGACCTCATATCTGAGCCTGAAAACCATCATACCTGCACCGCAGAGCGCGGGTGTTGCCTACCGATGACACCTGTGCGGGAGCCATGAAGCCCTGTTTATGATCCTGGATAAGGATGGCTTGATCACCAAAACTGCTGCTTTAGGATCACAATGGCGTGGCTGTAGCAACCTAGGTGGTCAAAATCTTTGGAGCCCTTCACTACGGCACCCCTCATAGCCTGAGTCGCTTTCGGGCGTTTGAACCCATAAACCTGAACCTATAGCACTCCGCCGCCGGCTGCAACCACACGTAGGCAGATGCTCCGTCTCCTGTCAATGCAGTTGGTAAATATTGGAATTTCTCTGCTGGTTATAGGCCCGAGTTCTTGTGGATTGCTGTTTTGAAAGGCTGTCAAAATGGGCGCCGATTTCTTCCTTATCCGTTAAATTTCAGGAGTTCTCATATGGCAGGCATTATCTTGAAAGAGTGCTGCATGCTCGACATCAGCCTGCCGGAAAGGAACCTCCACCGAACAGAACAGCGCTAGCTTAGATTCCGCAGGAAATATGAAGCTACTAGGCACAAGAAGAGGAAGCACTACAGTAAACCTTTCGGACATGGTGGCTGACCGATCACCAGTGTATCTAGATCATAGGCGTCTTTAACAACGTCAATTTCACAAAGTTCTTATGAACACACGCATAGACAATTTGCACGGCGTGCCCTGAAAACCGGACATATCACTAAAAAAGGTTCCATTGGCGGCATACAGAGGCACCGAGGAGCAAATATGATTTGGTGCTTCTGCATTTGAGAGGCCACTTTGGCAACATTGAACACGAACAAGTACATGCAACACGTGCCAACTAGCCCGTCAGAATGGTTTACTAAAGCATATATATATATATATATATATATATATATATATATATATATATATATATATATATATATATATATATATATGTGTGTGTGTGTGTGTGTGTGTGTGTGTGTGTGTGTGTGTGTGTGTGTGTGTGTGTGTGTGTGTGTGTGTGTGCCTCGGAACGTTAATAAACACTAGGCTGCTAGTTAGCGTTTTGTTTCTGATCTCTCTGTCCCGTTTCTGCACTATTTTGTTGACACTTGGTTGTTAATAAATATAGTTAGAATAATATCGTTCATCCTGTCCCCAAACACTGAAGAAGTTGGTGAACACAGTCCAAACGTTCCAATGCAAAGCACCGCATGTCGAAGCCTTTAGAGGGCTTCATGTTTTTATGCAACAACTGCCATTCTTAAAGTTATGCGGCGTTTAAGATCTCGAAGCTCGAAACGTACTATGATGGGTACCGTAGTGGAAGGCACCTCCAAAACGTCGACCCCATGAGGCTCTTCAACCTGCACGGAAACAGTGCAGGCTATCGGCGTTCTTGCACTTGGCCTTTATCAAAATGCGGATGCCACGTTCAGGTTTTGTTCCAGCAACTGCGCGGTCAGGAGCCTATCGGCACAGCCATGGAGTCAAAGAGGCGGGGAGATGCATCCACAGTATTAGAGATTAACGCTGCCGCATGTACTCAAGCCTCACTGTATTATAGTCAGGAGGAAAACAGAAAGGGAGCGAGGCATCGCCTACGCTTCTTTTTTTGTCTAAGCCTGAGGCTAAGTGCTCCACTCCAGAGCAGCGTACTGCGTTCGTTTGGAACATCCGCATATTCCGTCCATACTTCCAAGCAGGCCACTGAAAGTGGAATCAACCGCAGAATGTTGATAGGCTGATCAGCGAGCGTCTGGAGTTTATGAGTGCAAGAATGCGGAGCCGTCAATGTAGTACAGAACTAGGGAAACAAGCATTTCGACGGAGACGGATGTTCTCGACTGACTGTGGACTCACCGCAACAAACTGACTGTTATTTTAAGGCAGGTTTCCTGACCCCTACCCTATTCCGTCTTTATCTATGCTGCCTCCTTTCTAATTAAGGAATGTGTTGAAGTCACCGCGTTTGCAGCTTTTGCGCATTTCTATCTCTAAAAGGTAGCGCTGTTTTCCCTCTTTCCAACGCCGTAGTTCAGCGCATTAAAAGCCTAGGCAATTGCTACGAACCCTCATAAAATGCCTCGAAGTGGACTGTTCCTCACCCCAAGCTAGCTTCCGACACTGCTAGTCTTCAATATGATTGAAGGCCAATGTACACTTGAAACAAGCTTAGCACCTGAAAAAATCGTTCATATTTCTGACCACCAGATACTCGAAAGTTATACACCCTTTTCGGTAAAAACGACTGCCAGGGGCTGAGCAAATTTGGCAGAGATTTTGCAGCTCACAATTTGTTTTTATATCGCCTAATGTCAACATCGACTGGCACTGTAGCTAATCAAGTACGCCACCCAAGAAGCCAGCACGGTTTTTGAACAGTGTACTGCTGTCACCAATCTCTCTCCAACAAATCATGTCTTTCCGCGGGGTCGACATCACGCAATAAATAAGCCATTGTGGCAATTCCCTAGCTCATCCATTGCTCTGAAAGAAAGAACTTTGGCGAATGGTATATCAGCAGAACCCGCGAAATTGTTCGCGGAATATATCCTGCAGAGAACAGCGCCCAGAATGCGTGTAGGTCGTTGACACGGGAGCAACGTTCACGTAGTAGCAAACGGAAACCATTATGTAGCATACTCACGCAAGCCAACTGGCGACAACTGCGTACCGCCCGCACATGAAAAGCATGAACTAGCTCTTGAGCAATATCATTGCCGACATCCTTGTCATGCACTTCGGTGCTGAAGAACGCGGCCTGGTGCGTTGTTCTGACTCTTTTGGCCTTCGTCTATGACACCAGTGTAGAGCAGTAAACAAAAGATGAGACCGTTTATATGTCACCCTCAAAAGATATCCAAGCATAACGCTCGCGGCAATGCCACCGAACGTAGCTGACGAAGCCAAGTTTGCAGTAGCCTCTTGTCTATAACGCGCAAACGAGATCCAGCAACTCGTCTGGTTACGCATCAAGGAAAGGGAGAAAGAACCAAAGCCAGAAACAGACAGAGCTGGCGAGACCAGCCGTGTAACCCAGGTAACCTGGAGTAGGATCTGACAGCTGCTCATTGTTTCGGATTTCTATGAAACGTTCTCACACGTTAGCGAAATCATATAAAATCTTTGACAACTGCGGGGAGCGAAATACGAGGCTGAGACCGATGGCGGCCGGGCGCCGCAACGGATGCTCCGAGCGGGTAAAGTCATGACCCTGGATAATTTCCTGCTGCATTAACAAACGCCTGTGGTCTTATTATTGCCCTCTTTTAGACATCCGATCGATGCTTTTTGAAGAGGAAGGCAATGCTTCACAGATATCGTATGTCTGCTTATTGATGTTCTTTGTAAACTCCGCCGGCACAAGTACTTATCGTTTTGTTTTTGTTGTGGCTCGCTTTGCCGCGTGCAATCAACTTTCTGTAAACGAATTCGACCGGGCCCAGCAGTTTCTACGATGTGTTACGCTGTTGCTGCTGTTTCATGCACGTTTGCAAATTTTGAATACATTGAGGCTGAGATCAGCTGCTATTCTTAACACTAAGACAGCCGAATCGAAGTGATACTTTTCTCGCTGCACAGTTTTTTTGGGGAACCACTTAGAGCAATGAGAACTTCTTTGCTAAGGCTTCCTGAGACTTTCTGCGTGTACTCAACACCGCTTGACAACATTACCTCATTATTCGCCAATGCTCGAATTTCGGCATTTCTTCCGGTTCTGTGTATTACGCTCTTTTTTTGTTTCATGGCTTGCTTTCCATTTTGCATCATTTTTTAACGCGTCTTAACCCACTTTTGTTCAAATAGCCTAATCTGGCAAGTGCATTCCAATTTCACTAATACTTAAATAAAAACAAAAGACAGCCGCCTTAACTTCTTGCGCGGGCATCTTCTGAGCAGGGTCCACTGTACTGTCATGTCGAAAAATATTTATGCATATTTTGTCAAAGTGGCTGTCATTTTGACAGCCATTCATACTTTTGTAGGGTAACTTCTTTCCCACTGCAGATTTAAAAAATATATCTAGTGGATGAAGGGAAGAGTAAGCGTTTGCACTTCAGAGATTACAGGACTTCAGAGCATGACCGTGCGAGAAATTTTTTTACAAAGCTAACCAGCCTCCATGCATCAGTCTTTACAGCGTTGTATTACGGAGCACAAGGCCACGGGAACGAGCCCGGCCTGGGCGGCCGCATTTCCATTGCACATATTTGGGAAAGGCCCGGGGCCCTGCACGGGGTTAAAGAACGTTGGGACCTTAGGTGGTCACATTTTCTGGCAGCCTTCCATTTTGGTGGTACTTTGTATCTGCCTCCTTTTACCGCCTCCTCTTTCATCTCTCTCATGGCTCAGTGAAGATGTAGAGCCTGGGTGAAACAGATTGTGAGCCCTTTCATGTCTGTGGAAGCAGGAGTGGTTATTCATCACACTCATTGCACTATTTAAGAAGCCCAAACGTCAATAATGAAGAAGTGCCAGTCGCTATGTATGAATTACCGTTGGCCCGCCGAATTTGAGGCGCCTTTTGGTGGACTGGCGTCTGGTGGAAGTCCGGATCTGAAACGAAACACAACAATAACGAGTAGGTTGGGCGGAAAGATTCCGTGGACGTCTCTCCTATAATACAATGGATTGCTATATTAGCTATATGCTCCATGTGATTAAAAGTAAGCCTAAATATCCGGCATGGAGTTTTGCGCTCTCTCCACATAACATCACGCTTCATTTCTTGCCGCCAAAAAACGGCATTATCATTCTCCTGCGAACACGCCATGCGAATAATCTGGTTTGTGGCAAGCAGACTCTACAACACTCTTTGCGAAGATTCACGATGGCGCTCCGCCGTTTTTGTGTTATTCAGGAATTTTCACAAAACTGCACATTTGTTATCCAAAATGCTGTGAGTAATGATCAAACAAAGCAAGGGTTAGAGACCCAGCTAATGTGATTCCTACGATGTGCAATTGCGTACCTTGCTACTTCCGTTGCCGCCCTTCTTCCCTTCCTTTCGAGGAAAAATGGCATGCCAACACTGAGCTAATTTAAACTCCAAAGCAAGCATGCTCTCGGTCCCTTGCCCGAGTTGCAATGACTACGCGCGGTCCGTCGATGAACAACATTGATGGTTGGTCATGCCGAAAAAGATGAACCTTGCTGCACAACCAAAGGACAAAACTGGTAGATCGCCAGCTGCGGTAAATACCAGGTGAGCAGGCAACGTTTTATTGGTCACCCTTCGAAGATGCATAGCAACGGATACTGTTTAAGAGTGTGCGGCGTTCAACTCACAGGAGGCCCAGAATAATTGCAGGCACTTCTACTTGCTGCGATACAGTTAAGAGTAGCATAAGCTTTATCCAGCGGCCTGGGCAAATAAGAGGATGAAGCTTCTTATGATTTTTCAAGCATCGTGCATGAGCAGAAAGCCAGACTCCTTCACCTTTGGGAGCGACAACTCACCATTCCCCTCAGAAAAGAAAACCTTCTTCCTGACTACGCTTCTTACTGATGTCTAAACAACGTATATTATGCAAAATTAGTGTACCCACTAGCATATCGCATTAAACTTATTCATGATTAACGACGTCGGTTCATTTGACCATCACAGAGTAGCACCTCAAATATTTACTTTTTGTTTTAGCTCTTGCCTGGCATTTGAACTCATATTTTCCAGTTGAAAACTTCACTTAGTCTGGTGAAACCTAGAGGGGACACTTAAAGGTACTATGCAATAAATTAATTGAGATTCTGTACAAGAGATGAGAGATAGGCATTTCATCACTCGTCACCCCAACGCAAGAATTTTTAAGCTACCATCTACAACAACCAAGATATACACGAATAAAAATTACACACCTCTTGGGCACTGAGCCCTATGCGTTCACGCCGTACCGGCTGAACGCCAGCGACGACAGTAGCGACTAGGCGAGCCACTGTGAGTGGCCCTGCAACTCCCGACAGAAGCAGGCGGCAGGGGAAAATTGAAACCATATGTGCGAAGGCAATGCCCTGGCTCGCGCTTGCCCGAGAGGGTCGCAGACGACATTCACGGCCACCGGAAGTGTGCCCGTGACGTCGTGGCTGCCGTGGCTTGCGAATGACAGCGTGTGGTGGCCTGCTGACGTAATGGGTATAGTGACGTCTTTTTTCACTATTTTAGTTTCAAAATCGGTCACTACGAGCACACCAATCGACACTCGAATTTTAAAAAACACGGTTTTTAAAATTTCGTTATAAATTGCCGGCTCAGTTGCCAAGACACATACTGGGTGAGTGCTTCTTAGCATCATTTCTAAACATTAAAAACATTTACAAGCGACTTTTTATTTATTGCATAGTCCCTTTAAGCTCCGCCTTGACGAATACCACGTGGCCATATATGCCCACATGCCTTGCATGCTTAATACGACATTTTCTACATTAATACATCACGGGGAGTCTTAATACAACTGCTGATAGAATCGTGCTCTGGTTAATCAACGTGCCACTGCCCTGGCAGGTGGCTGTTTCAATCAAAGCCACCGCTGTAACTCGTGAGCCACAGGGTGCTATTCCAGACCTCCCGTAAGGCTCATGCGCAGCATCATGCTGGGCAGGTACCAACTGCATTGAGTTTGCTGAATAATTTCATTGCCCCGTGCCCCGGGGGGCCGGTAGCCCGCAATTCGGAGGCAGGTTACCACCTTCCACGCTGGCAGCTTATGATGACGTCACAAGTGCACATGAACTTGGTAGCAGGCGGGTCAACTGTTATGCTACATTACGGCAGCGTTTCGAGCCTTCAGTGTGGCGATGGAACGTGACCGTGGTGGCGGCACGTTACCAGCCACGTGGTGCGGAGCAGCTGCTGCTCCTGCTGGCGGCGCGGGGCGCCGGCGAAATCGAGCTGCAACAGCTGTGCGCATGCGCCGCTTCAAGTGGGATCTCATCCTTAGTTTATATGCCGTCGGTTGGAATCGCGGTCGCGAACTATCCTGCAAATTCCCTAGCAGCTCTACCCGATGAGGAACGAAAAATCGTGATGCCGCCCGGACAATTGTATGACGAACCATTGCGTCACAACTGTGACATGCAAGTCGGGGAAAGGCATACAATTAAAGGTACATATGCCGTCAGTTGGAGTCCCGGTCGCGAGAAAGTCTACAACTTAGCCAAGAGACGTATGCTATGTGCGACGAGAAATCGTGTAGCACCACCAAGAACGCTATACGACGAAGGGTTCCATGACAATTTTGATAAGAAAGTAGGGAAAATGTGCGCCACGTGAATGTCGCCCAGTCATACACAGGATAAATGGAGGGGGGGGGGGGCTGCTCCTTGCACCTGTTGTGCACGCCTTCGTCGCTCTCGCGGCTTGGGATAGCTAGGCGACGCCTGTTGCGACGCCATCTTTTTAGGACCATCGCACCGCCTGAACGACTGTCGCCGACGGAATTTCGTCTACTGGGGCTAGTAAGGATTTCGCATTCAAATTCAGCAACTTTTTTTGCACTCAAGCATACCAATGCTGAAAGGCAGTGTGGTGGCATCTTGCTTGAGGTAAAAAAAAAATTGGGAGGACGCTTAACCTTCGCGTTGAGCAAAGACGGCTTTGAGCCTTCTACTCCTTTTTACTCCTAAATTGCGACCACCGGGTTACCATGGCTGGATGTTGACGCCTAGACCAGGGTAACTTGCAACTTATACCGGTTCAACTCCAGCTTTCTGGGGCAAAAACTTTGAATTGTAAAATTCTAAGATGCTATTATGGTAATATTGAAGGTAATGATCCATTATTCCGATATGTAACACAATCTTTCGTTAAAGTGGTTTCAGCGATTCTGTGGAACAGTTAAAACTGCCACAAACATCAAAAGAGAACGCTCTCACATTGCACAAACGTGAATAGAAAATAAAATTGCAAGGCTGCAGTCGGATGATCTGCGGATATATTGATTGTTATAGTGAAAACTCGCATTATAAGAAATATTGCGCTCATAAACGGTTTCCCGCTCAAAAATGTTGTTGTCCAGAATTCCTGGGTACTGAGAAGCTTTTATGTGGAGTAATTAGGTGATTTTGGTGGACAATTATAATGCAAGTCTTGCCGAGTCCTTTTGTGCTCAGAGATCATATTTTCGTTGTTACCTTTTGTCTTCTTTTCTGTAGTTGAACTTTGATTGGCATACACTGACTGTTCATCGGATCTTTTCACGTGAATAATCAGGCCTCGTTCATCTGTACTGACACTTGGAAGTTATTTTCTTACAAGTGCACAAGCGCGGAGGCACCTGGATACAAGACATGCGCCTCTTGTACGCCACGTCGATGCCCTACCTGTACGTCGTCGATAGATGCCTGCACATATTGAAGGCATTTCATCCCTTTCATCCCTCAGCACTCTTGCTTAATAATAAGTTTACATCAAACAGGAGCTTTGCTATTGGTACCTGCAGATGTAGCTTCATTTGCAACACTAACGGTAAGTACATTTCAGTTTGACTATCACTTTCGTCAAAGGCTATTCCCTAGGGGCCCATGAGACTAACGTTTTTGGACACATTCGAGTTTATATTACACAAGTCGACTAAAACTCTAGACTGCCGCGGTGGCTCAGTGGTTATGGGACTCGGCTGCTGACCCGTTATACGCGGGTCCAATCGCTGCCGCGGAATTTCGTGTTTTGATGGAGACAAAATTCTAGAGTCCCGTGTGCTGCGCGATTTCAGTGCACGTTAAAGAACTCCAGGTGGTCGAAATTTCCGGAGCCCTTCATTACGGCATCCCTCATAGCCTGAGTAGCTGTGGGACGTTAAACCCCTAAAATGGAATCAAATGAATTCAAATCAGAATATAACTCTATTATATAAACTGCGCACCAGGCGCTCTCAATTAAGTTCTTCAAGTGGATAAGGCCATTTGAGATGGACAAGAAATGATGACCGAAAATTTCTCTATTATATAAAATGCCAAGTTTGAACGATGCTCATGACAAGCCACCTGACACGGCGGACACGTGGCGCGTTACGCTGCTAGCCATCCCTGGGACCTTCCCGTGTCAGCCACCTTCCAGTCGTTCATTCCTCCGCTCTCGCCCTGGCAGGTGCCGCTTCGCTTTGCTACTATTTGCTACAGTTGTCAGGTGACGTGTCGCGCCCACTACGCCAACGACTACGGCGAGTACGACGCGGAATACAGGAACGAGCTCCTCAGAGCTGCTGCTATAAAAAATCACAAAAGCTGTTTATACTTAGATATTTCGCCTCCACTACTCTCCTACTTCTTCTCATGCGCGAGGTGGCACTGGTGTGGATCTTTTTACTCAGGCGTTCACGGTTATTGAGCACCATTGAAGCGCTTTGGAAGCCTTTTTATCGATCTTCGGATACTGAAGCTAACCCACCTTCATCCTCCTTTAATGCTAACATCGCCCGCAACCAATCGACACATTCCAACCGCGCTCACCTTCTACGGCTCTTCCCCACTGCACATCAGCCATATTATGAAAGATTTAGACCCACCATTCCGCCTGTCCTGTTTCGTCGCACCCTATTTACCCATGGCTCGTGCTCTTTCTGCAGAGCCACTCCCAACCTTACGGACATCGTCTCACAATTCTCAGTCAAGATACTATTCACCCTCCCACTTTTTCAGTATACCCCATCTAGGACGAACTCATTGACACAATCTGCCGCCACGTAACCAGCTTTTCCTAATAGGCTGGCGGGATGCACGGTGGTTTCTTTGGGGCTATGTGAAGAGGGCTGTGTTCTCTTTTACTACTACTACAACTGCTCCCGTGATCTTCAATCGGAGCTCCTGGTGTCCACTGGGCCTTTGCCCCACGCAGGGCTAGCCTATATTGAAGCCTATTGCAAATGAAAATGTTTTCATACTACCGCATTACTCCTCTGCGTACCACCGCAACTTGGAAGGAGTACGGCTGCTGTACTTAAACGTTTCCAACATGACAACAACCTTTTTGTGGCGCATGTATATGATATCCCAACGCCGTTATTAGGCGTGATATCTCAAAACGCAGGCACACTGGTAGAAACACAGCTAGGTTCGATTAGGTCGCGAAGAGGGACAAGGAAAATTAAGAGGAATAAAAAAAATTAATTTCGCAAATCTCTTTTGAAGCACCGTATGCCACTTAGGTATCCCAAACAAACCCGTATGCTTGGAATCAGTGCACATCTTAGAGAATTTCCTACATTATAATTACATGTTCTATACTTCGCTGTGCGCATTCATTCCCTTATCTACAATATTCAAATGTTGAGACGGTGTAGAATAAGCAGTAGCTTATTTACACACCGCAATAAACACTCTGGGTTTTTTGCCCGGTAGAAAGACAAGGTCAGTATTGCGCAGAAAAATTTACACACGTATGTAATAAATAAATGAACAACCGTACCCCATGGACTGCGTTTAAAATACTATAATTTTCTAATTGGCTCTAGACAATGTTTTAAAAAATTTACTTACTCGGTTAGGTCGCAGAGAAGTGTCACAGCAAAGAAAATCAGTATTTTAATTATCTGTACCATTTTTCAATTGGATCGCAGAATCACAGCTCTGAGTATTTCAAGGAAATGGCCGCTATATACAGCGATCTCTTTAAGCCTCCTGTCGGCGCAGTCTTCGCCTATTCTATAAAGGCGCTTTAAAAGTACATACAATCTGGCATTCTTGTTGCATAACGCCGGGTGTGCAGCGAAGAAAAAAAACTCACAGAAAAAGCCGATTGCGAACACCATCCATAATCTGTCCATATTTAATGAAGGGGCCTAAGGTATATTATTGTGTTGAACAAAGAATTGAGCAAAAATATTCATTATTATGTGAACAGTCATGCGCGGTTATGAGCCAAGTTTAACATATACAGCGCAGTTTATATATAGTACCTCTAGCAATGTTTTAAATTCACGAATGTGCAATTAGGTCTATTTTCGCTGGTTCTTTACAAACTGACTATATTTTCCATAAGTACATTTCTGAGAAATAATTTCCTGCTGATCCGTCGCCTTACAAACTTCTCCGCGCACAGAACCACTTTTTTGTTTTTGTATTGCGAGCTCTTGTGATGATTTTATTTATATGCAATTTACATGCATAACGAAAGACTAAAAGCCTCTGATTTCAGCATCCCTTCACTTTTTATAGTGTGATGCTTTCATTTCTTGAAAATGCAGGACCCCTCTGCTGTCAAGTTGTTTTTTAAGCACGAAGAGGCGTCCGTCTTGGGAGATAGGAGCGCTTGGATTAATCTTCTATAGGAAATAGAAAAGGCAGACTTTCTCCGCAGTTAGCACTATGGATCGTAACCAACTCGCCCAGATTACATTGTTCTTGAGGAGAGCTCTTAGCTGAAGAGAGATCTCCAGTGGTCCTTCGTGGCCGAAGGGACCATTCTTAGTGATATTTGAATTCTAATAATAAGAATTGTCTGCATCGTATGCACTCTTCTAGGCGAGTATTGGGTGGGAGTGAGTTTTATGACGAAGATACGAAATAAGCAAGCCAGCAATGTGGGCTTGTTGGTTGTACATTTTGGTTTCAATAACGCGCTACACACTAACAAACCATGTTCGTGGAATGTATTTAAGTACCCTCGTACCAGAATAAATTTTAGTTGTTAGTGTGCACTTGTCATGTGGCCTTCGTTCCGGTGTCGTTTAGTTAGTGTGTAGCGCGTTATTGAAACCAAAATACGAAATAACTTGAAAAATTCGAGTGAAGCAGCAGAATTTGATAAGTGGAAAAAGCGCAAAACTAGCCTCTAGGCGAGTGGTCTAGGAGAAGAAGACAAGGGCTTCAGCACAACAGAATTGCGGGTCTTGTGGCTCACCTCTCTGCAACGAGCATCGCGCCAGAGAGCCGATCCTTGTAGTCGTGTGGCTTGCATTACCAAAACCTGGACACCGCTTGTGCAGCGCTGCCTGCTCCGCAAACGTTTTAGCGACGCCTGAATTAGCGGGTTGTCACACAAGATATTAGTGGCATGGAATTGAAAGCTGAAACTGCCGCCACGTCTGCTCCTATGCTTCCATGTTTGAACCCATTGCTAGTGATTATGGTCGTACCTAAGATATTTTTTGGCGAGCGTTGGTCTGTTAGGAGCACCCTCAAAGATGATTGCGGTTTCATCACCAGAATGCGACCCTTCAGGGCGCAACCAGTTGAAGTCTGCCAACTGGAATCACCCAACAAATCACGCCGATAGCCCGCACACTTAACCCTCCAAAGAGAAACAAACACGCCGCTAATCACCCTCTCTTACCCGCAGGTTATCTCTTTCAAAAACGATGTTCTGAAGCGGCTCCTTCCTTAAGATTTTTTTTAGTTATACTTTGCCTCATTTATAGTTGTATTGGTGTAACGAAGCCACCGATGATGTCTCAGAAAATGGGATGTGGATAATTCACCATCGGTTGCTCCAAAGACTTATAACGCGCATGCCATCGGCGTATAATACATTATTTCAGCAGACATAAATTTGAGGCGCCCTTTAGGAATCGCTGTACAGTGGTGAATCTTTTTTTGTCCAAAGACACACAGATCGGGTGGATGGTCGACTTTTTTTCCAGCAATGCGCTGCGTTTTAAATAAACCCAGCCCAACCTCCGCTTGTAGCAATGTAAGTGACTAAGTGCTACACCTCACTAACCTTGCGAGCAGAGACAATGCACTCAGGCAATGCGAGAGTTCTGAGAGCTTTCACGCGTGGACTTCGCTGCTGCCCCATGTAATAGTTAAGCCAGATTTGTTCAGAGGTTCCCTCCTACGAGTTACTACGATAGAGGCGCAAGTCGGCTGCCTGATTATATTTCAGTCTGGCATGGCTTGTGCGAAAACTCATTGCAGTCATTGGGGGAGAAGGCGAGGACACCACTTGGCGTCGTGGCGTTTAGGGCTCTTGGCACAGAGAACTCGCTTAGAGTTTTTAAATGTGAATTCGCTTGTGTACACTGAGTGAGCTGTAAATAAAAACCACTAGCAGAGCCGTTTGTTGTAGTAGCCACGCCTGTTACAGGATCGATTTATATCTTCTGTTTACGCTACCGCTCTTATGCAATCAGTAATCAGTTTCGCTATTGTTAAATGCTCTGAGCATCGTTGACCATCCTTTCTGTTGGTGTGGTCTTCAGAACAAAAACTGAACCCTTATGCTCGGGCGGAGTTCCCCCACACAGCCAAGCCATGAAGGAAACCGCCACTAGTCCTAATCATTTCCTTGTTTAAAACTATCATTTAGGGTACAGAACGATCCACAAGAGACTAAATCAGGGTATGTATTTGTGTAAGCTCCCTAACCTGCTTTCATTTTGTTCCTATATATATTAAAATCAACATGGAGTTTGCCTCATATATACTGGAAGAACCCATTATAAAGCAGTGATCAATTGCAAAGGGCTACACTACAGTGCACAATCCTAGAAAAATAAGCAGTGTGCCATCAAGAATGCTCCGATTACATCAGTTGCTCATCCCGCCTCCCTACTGTGTATGAGATAAAGAAGGTCGTTAGGCGTGTGGCACCGAAACACAAAGAATCCTTAAGCATCTGCCAAGAATCGCAAATGGAAAATTGGAAAAGGTTGGCCGCGATTTCATGCTCCAACATCTAATTTGCACTATAGCGCTTCTTGGGCCTCCTGTGTTCCTTGGATGCTTCAGCTTCGCAAGTGGTACCTTAGCGGCGTTGTAATATCTGGGCGTCCCCAGTGGGCAGGTCAGAATGCTCTCAGTGTTCACTCTGCTTTATTATGTTTAATCCGCTTTACTGTTCTTCTGACTAATGACCACCAACCCCAGATCTTCATTCTGGTTTTTGAGTCGACGTTTGGGAAAATTTCCTGAAGGATGCTGCTTCGGAGGAGCGTGCATCTCTATCAATTGAACGAGAGGCCAGCCGACGGCGGGAAATGGCCATAACTCGAACAAAGAATAAATAGTGCAAAAATTCAAAGTTTTCCGTCTCATGTGTTAGGAAGACAGTGGAATTGGGTTGTGGTATTGTGGCCAGATTTCGTTCCAATACAGTGGTGCGGTGAGTGTGCAGTAGCCAATGCAAAAACTCCTTACCCGGCAGTTTTAGAAATCAAGATCATTGGAGAATATTTAACGTTTCAATAAACGTGCCCTTGAAGCTACATGATTGATGGGACAAAGAAAACTTACGCCATGAGGAAATTTGCTTCGCAAGTAAGTTTTCTTCAAAAAAACTCACAACGTGTGAATATCTTTCTTAGCTGTCCACAAGTGACTTTTCCACATCAAGGACGTAATGGCGGTTCTCGTGACTTGACGTGTCTGCTGAACTATACATTCGCCTTTGTTCGCTGGCCGCTGCGGCGTGCTAAAGAAAGTTGAGTTCTCGATTTTTCTTGCACTGCATCTCATTTCGTTCAACGCGGAAAGAACTTGCAAATGCAGCTGCTTTAAACATTGAATGTTCCCATTTTGAAGCATGGAAAAATATCGAGGGTCACAGCCTTCCGCCCCACACTCCCACACCGAGGATGCAGCGTTTCCTCACGCTAACCGCGGAGGGGTTCGTGCTCGAGGAAAAAAAGGGAGGGACGACAGAGCGTGAACACTCGGATTCTATTAGATTTGCAAAGAACACACAGAGCAGGCCACGTAGCTACAAAACATCAGCGAGACATTCCTCGGAAGCAGAAGCTACGTAAGAAGGGCTGCTGACTTTCCGGCTGGGGCAGGGGCGCGATTTCGGTGGTATCGGCGGAGAACGTTTCTACGCGCCGACAATGGCGGCCGGGCTTTCCCGTGCGCACCCCATTCTTGGTGAAAAGTCATCCCCGTGCTTCTGCTGGGGAAGGTGCAGAGATCGCCCAATTGCTGCGCTCACTTCGCTGCCTGGAGCCAGGAGTCCGCTGGCAAGGCACGACAGATCCTCCGTGCACCTGCCACGGCAGGTGACGATAGCGTGCGGCTGCAACTGCTCACGACGCTGGCCAGATCCCGAAGAGACCCTCAACGGCTCTGCGGAATTTAGCGTAACCTTTGAGGTGGCGCTCTCGTCGCAGTTTCCGCTTTCCCCATTTAGAGGACTTCCCTCCTAGCCCCGCCGGTGCTGTCCTGACGCACGACGACCCCGTCCTGCTGCCGTCCTGCTGCAGCTCCAAGCGGTTCGCCCAGGCCCGTATCCTGCGGTCCTGGAAACGACCGCCAGTCCTCGTGGCGCCAGCTGTCTGACGCCCCTACTGTGCAAGTGCCCCCTACGCGCCTCCAGAAACGGCGGTATTCAGCATCCTCCGCCGCGCTGCTTTCCCGCAGCAGTTTACTGCGGTTCCCACCTCCAGCCACGTGGTCCAGCCAAAGTGGTGGCCTCCTGCTGACAGCGCCAGCTGCCTTGCAGTCTCGCTCCGCCTTTCGCTAGCCTTGCGGCTGGTCGGAGGCCATGCTGCTTGCATTCAGCAAGCCCCTGACGCGCGCGTGCCACTCCCAGCGCGCTGCCGTTCATCCTCCCCCCCTCTGATGCTGTAGATGTTGCTGCTGTGGTGGGCCTGCTGCCTGTGACTTCAGAGGACCAGCTACCGCCACGCCCCTGGATTATGTGCAGAGCAGTGACGATGGTTACAGTGTCGACGGTGACAGTGCCCCCATCCCCAAACCCGCCACATCCCTTTCTTCACCCCTGGTCCCCAAGAGTGATGCCAGAATGTGGCCAACATACGTCGGGACCAGTTCCCCCCTTCCCCTGAATAGCTCATAGTGCCAACCACCACCACCACCACCATGGAGATGGTCGGCCACATCGAAGCGGAGGGGGAACAGTTTGTCCACAAACACGAAGGCTTAACGAGCACCACATGGAGTCGCTGTAAAATTGAGAGTGCTTGAATGCTACAGCTGGCGTATTACCGTAGTGTCTAGAGTTTTTAACTTTTTGATACACAATATTTTTCTTTACTAGTGAAAGATCATGAACAGTCATGAAATCAGGATCCAGAATGAGCAGCAAATAGCGCGAAAGAATTGTAGAATGCAATAAGAACGATGTAGCACGTGGGTTATAAAAGTTTCGATGATTTTTCAGTTTAAATTACTGCCCTTACTTATTTTCATTTTAATTACTTCTCACTGTTCTCAAACGATTGATGCCGAGCACGTCTTCTAGTACGGCAATGGATTGTATGACAATTGCTATTGTCTTAAACACAATAACTTTTAAACAACTTATGAAAATAGAGCTCACGGGAATGTCCAACTTGAGCTGATTTGACCAGAATTGCTGAAACAAGTCTGATTTTTGTGAGTGGAAAATGTTATGAGAAAATTGTTTGTGTTGCAAGAGGAATATAATTCTTGATAATACCAGGAGAAATTTGAGCCAGGTGTCTCCCAGTGAAAATTTCTTTGTGTTGTCCTCAGATATTGCTAAGTGTATATTGTTACGACAATTTTCCATGCGACGTATCCTATGCAAGAATTAAGTACGCGCGTACGCATACCAGTTTTCATTACGCACTGCCAAAAAATTTTGTAACTGAGCTTCAATTATAAATGTTTACAGTAATGCTGCTGTTGGAGGCTTTCTGAAAGCTGCAAGACGCCACGTCTGCAGAACTGTTCAACTGTAAGCGCGCTGATACTGAGAAGCTAATTTAAGCACTCGCTCCTGCTTAACTGGCATTGAACAGTTTTATTTCGCCTGTGTACAATGTCATTTCCGTACAATTTATGGAATAGTGAGATGCGCGGCTTCGTCTTCAGCTTCTTTTAGGATGCATGGCAGTAGGCATCCACAAACGTCGTTCTGACAGCAAAATGTTA
Organism: Amblyomma americanum; assembly: GCA_030143305.2. NCBI lineage: Eukaryota > Metazoa > Arthropoda > Arachnida > Ixodida > Ixodidae > Amblyomma > Amblyomma americanum. The sequence goes on along the minus strand of JARKHS020026424.1, from coordinate 17,902 downwards.
TCTCATAAATTGGCGGAATCATCTTTCCAAAAATATAATCTGTTTTTCTGCCGTGAGATGTGAAGGACTGTGCGAAAATGAAGCGGTCTTGGTACTAAAAAATGAAAACTGAGAGTACAAATTTATTGGGACACTTAGCCTCCTCCTTAAATGCATGACCCGGCAGCGTTACTACTTATTTGCAACATTCTTTCTTGATTAGTACTTCTTTCTAGTTACACACAATCACATTCACCTTTATAAATAGCGCCAGTAGACCACGTGATAGAGAGAGCCAGAGAGATAAACAGGAAGAGGAAAGTGATGTCTAAGTAAGCTGCATTTGTTATAGGGTTTCATTATCGGATTTTGCAAGCGAGGGAGCCTCTTGTATAGAAACAATCTGTTACTCAAGCGGACACTTTGAATGGGGAAAAACAGGAAGAAAGAAGATTTTCGGGAAAATTGGGAACATTGGGGTGATACACAAATCGAAAATAAGCAGATAATATAAACCTGTAAGCATATAGCTGAAGTTTGACGCAAACAGCCCTTTTTCATGGATTCTTCCTTAACGGAAACTAATACGTTTGGAATATATTTCTGGATATTTATAATGTACTTTAAACATATTTTGTATTCATGAGTGCACTAAATATATGCCAGAAATAGGTTCCTGAAATTTTATCCTTGGTGCTCGAAATATATTATTCAAATTTTCCAAAAATACGTCACTTTAAGCATGCTTCGAGCACGTTTCAAAAACGTGACACAATATTGCCGTGAATATTTGCAGTGTTTGTTCGTTTTTCAACTCTGCCGCCACACCACTTTATCGCTTTGTTTGCGACGCAAGACGCGACTAGATTTATCTCGATTGATGGCAGCCAGGCAGAGCTGATTATACGTTGTTTCGGAATGTTCTAGTAACTTTGCACTCTTTATCTCGAAAGTTATCTATCAGCTTTAAATTGAGCACGGCCGACAGCGGCGGGCATTCTGTTCGACGACCGCTGAGCACGCTTGTCGCTTCGCCGCCGCCAAGTGATTCAGTTCATTTTGGGTGCAAGTCAGCCCAATAAACAGTTTTCTTTTAGAAGACCCTTTTGTCCGTCTTCATCGCTGCTTCGACCGCCGTCACCACTACATGACATCTGGTGGAGGTGCTGCGTAGCCTTCCATGTTCCGGACGCCCCCTTCAAGTCGTGAAGCCAGCCCTCAGCGCTTCGCACCCGAGGACGAGCCAGCAGCTCAGCGAGCCAGCCGACGTCTCCAGGGTGAGGAGCCTGAGTTCGGGAAACTGCTGGACCACACCAGACAGCGAAAAGACGCTGCTACGAGCACCGCAACTTCGCTGAAGATGTCGACACCGATCATACTGTCCCAGCCGCGGGTGCCGCCCACTTTCAATGGATCCCTAGGCGAAGACCCTGAAGAATAGTTGGGCCAATTTGAGCGCGCGGCGTCATTCAACAAGTGGGATGATGCGGCAAATATTGGACACGTGTTTTTCTCATTGGATGGCTCCGCACACACGTGGTTCGAAAACTACGAGTCGTCCCTTACGACATGGGAGCTATTCAAGAGAGAGCTATTGAAGGTATTCACCAGTATCGTGAGGAAAGAAAGAGCTAAACGATTCCTCGAGTCCAGGATCCAGCTTCCGAATGAGCCCGTCCGCGGTTACGTCGAGGAGTCGAAGCGCCTATTTCGCCGCGCCGACCCCGACATGACCGAGGAAAAGAAAGTTCAGGTTTCAATGCTCGGCTTAAAAGAACCACTCTTTGCAGCCTCGTCCGCCAGCCGCCAAAAACAGTAGAGGAATTCATGCAAGAAGCCTGCACGATTGAGAAGACCCTCGACGTCCGAGCTCGGCAGTTTAATCGCCCTTCCTCTGCCTGTGTAATCCGTTCGGACACGCCGGCCACCACCAGCGACAGCTTGCAGGAAGTTACCAGCGAAATCGTCCGAGAGGAGCTACGCCGATTACTGCCATCCTCCCCACGACCACAAGCAGCGACTCTGATGGATGTGGTACGGGAAGAAGTGCAACAGGCACTTGGAACCCCAACGGCCACAGAACCCCAGGCCATGACGTACGCCGCTGCAGTAAGGACTCCTCAGCCCCGTCGACAACCCCTACGTCCTACCCGAGATGAGCCACTTGTTTCACAACGCCGCCTCTCAGCCCCCGCCCGCCCAGCCTATGACCGACGCTCAAGCCCTAGGAAATGCGACTCCTGGAGGACTTCCTACAACCGGCCGTTGTGCTTCCATTGCGATGAGGCCGGCCATATTCTTCGTCACTGCCCGTACCGACGTATCGGTCTTCGAGGATTTGCCGTTAACGCCCCAAAACCACGCTTCGGACAACGTCCGCAGGAAATCGACGAGTACCTGCGTCGAGAGGAGTACACGCCGAACCGCTTTTCGCGCTCACCCTCGCCGTCAACCTCGCGCTTTGCGTAGCCACGCCCCAGCTACGCAGCCGCGGTACGAGGAAGGTCACCCAGCCCACGTAGGGGAAACTAAAGGCAGCAACCGCTGTAGGTGAGGTTGCTCACGAGCTTAACGCCGAAGAACCTCCACTTACCACGCCCCATGTAGACGCTGCACCCGTGACGCCGCATGAAGAACCTACTCTCGCTGCACCGACGCCGCACAAAATGACAACGCCGACCACGACGCAAACTGCCTTCAAACCGACGACGCCACCCAGAATAGCTTCGACCACCCGCCCCACCCGCGACTCGCATACGCGACGAAGCCGTGACCCGACGCCGAGAGCGACATGCAATGCAAGATCCAGGACCTCCGACTTAGAAGTGACTATCGACGGCCGGAAAGTTACCGCTCTAGTCGACACAGGAGCCGATTACTCGGTGATGAATAGAACATTCGCTGCGCAGCTGAGAAAAGTCACAACGGCTTGGGACGGTCCAAAAATTCACACCGCAGGGGGCCACCTCATTACACCATCAGGACGATGCACAGCGCGAGTAACTGTCAAAGGACATACCTATCCTGCGACCTTTGTTGTGCTATTGCAATGCTCCCGCGAAGTGATCTTGGGTATGGATTTCCTTAATGAGCATCAGGCGATCATCGACCTGCGATCCAATCTGATCACGCTTTTGACGGACGAAGCCATCGCTTCGATGAAAACTGGAAAATCACGTTGCCCTGAGTGTCCTGCAGGAAGAAGTGAGCGTCCCACCCCGTTCAAGCGTTATCGTAACCGTAGGCGCCACGAAAGCCATTAACGCTGAAGCCATCATCGAGGGCAACATGCAGTACTTGCTTCTAGACCGAGAAATCAGCATCGCAAGGGAGAAATCAGCATATCAAGCAGCAGAAAAAACAACCATGCCGCAGGTGGGATCCGAACCCAAGACCTCCGAATATCGCGTCCGGTGCTCTTACCAACTGAGCTACGGCGACGGCTGTCCAATCTGCTGCTTTCGTGGGTATTTATCTTTAGCGTGTAAGCGAACCTTTACAGTGTTCACCAGCGCCCCCCTCGTCCATAGCGGTGGACGTAGCACGTCCTGTAATACCGCAAGTGTGACGTAGAACGTCATCTAACGGCGAAGGCGGAAACTGTGCGAGAACCCTCTTATGCTACCTATGGCATCAAGAGTGCCAGAACCGAGACCCCCGTTGAGCTATTAGCAGACAAGGCAAATGAAGTGAGGGGCTCGTTTGACAAACATATTAAGGAAGCTTATTAAGGAAGAAGATTACTTATCAAGCAGCAGAAAAAACAACCATGCCGCCGGTGGGATCCGAACCCACGAGTAATCAAGTAATCTTCTTTAAAACTAATTGATTGGCACTAGATATTAAAAAAATAGAAACATTTCCCTATGCACCTTGGTGCCGCTGATTCGGCCTTGGCTCTGGCTGCCGAAGTGGTTCAAGATGACGGAAGCTCCGACCCTGTCTGCATTTTATTCTGTTATTTGTTTACTCTTTGTGTACGGGGCACGCGAGTGCACGCGTCTTTAACTTTTGTGTGTAGGGCGATCCCGCCACCGTCTGCTCCTGTCCACCTTACACGCCGCCGCTCTGTTGCCTTGATGGGTAGCCATTATCCTCTCCCGCTCCGTGTTTTCCTTTTTTTTGTTTCCCTCGTCCGGGGTCGGCTCCCCGCGGCTTCGGGTGGGCGGCGGGGTACAACACGTTTTTCTTTTTTATTTGTTTCCCCTTTTTTCCCTTTCTATCTGTATCTTTTCTAGTATTCTTTGCCACCGTTTGTTTCTTTTGTTCATGTGTCGTACATGTGTGCCAGTGCCAACTCCTTAAGAAGAGGAAGAAGACCCCTGTAACTTCAGTCTTGAGAAAGGACAGGCTCTGTCCGAAACGTCGACTCAAAATAAATCTATGGCTAAATGAAGCGTTTTCAACTTTGAATTATATATATATATATATATATATATATATATATATATATATATATATATTAAGCGCACAGAAAATGTATTTTGATGCATTTCTAAGAATGTTCAAAAAATATTACTCCTAGCATACTTAGAAAACATTCGTATTGCAATTTAAGCATAGGGACAAGACATCCAAAATAAATACGAAATTAACAAATGTGTTCGAAATGCATTTTTAGCACAGCCTTTTTTCGCTAAGGGCTTGCTCGGGTATGTTTTTTTTTGCCTTTGTGCTTCGGTTTACCAAATACTGTCACTTCCTACACTCTGTTTGCGATAGTGGATACTTCTGTAAGCACTGAAAGCAGTGTGGTGGCATCGGCAGTTCGTGGATCTCAACTTCAAATTTCAACGTAAGCATGTGGGATGGCTCTACGCACGGAGAACTAAAAAACCACTACTCGATTTTGACTCCTACATTGTAAGCGTGTCATAAACGGTATCGTCATGGCTTCCCTTGGAGTGGCATTTAATAAGGCTTACAAACACGATTTAAGCTCCAGCCTTGAAGCACAATGGTCTCGATGCAAAGCGGCTGGTTTTCCGGAAAAACATGCTGGTGTCTATAGCAACAGCCTACTTCAGAGAATGAGTTCAAAGAAGAAGAAACTAGTTGTACATGGTACATGCAAAAAGAACAAAGTTGCGGCAGTTCTATATTCTATATATGGCAGAGATATTCGATGGCCAGGTATGGTTTTCCTACCCCTCCCCCCAACACCACGCCCATGCCCATGGCTAGTTACTGCATCTCCAGCACTTTCAGCAAAGTGCGTTCACCAGAGAGTACGCGTGGCTCTAATACAATTGAAGGAGATTAAACGGAATAGACACCGCACTTAAGAGTGGCAGCATCATTTCGCACTGCCTCTGCTCTGTCTAAAGTCTATGTGAGCGCAGTGGTAATCACTGCTGCTAATTATACAAGTTGGAGAAAGTTCATGCTAAACTACAGCAAAGTGGAGAAGCTGTAACACAAAGGAAAATAGGCAGGACAAGCGCTTGCCTTTTCTCATTTGATATGTGTGGCGTCTTCTGTACTCTCGCGGTGGTTGAAAATACACACGAATGATCGCTTAGTGAATATTAGTTTATTATCAAGCCTCATTGGCAAGTGCCTATACATCTTTTTGTTCGCACTCTTTATAAATTGCTTCGCTCACGAATGTTAGATAGCTTAGTGACCAGCGATATCCTCAACGCAGTAGCCAGGCAGAGCAGTAGCCGGTAGTTCTTTATTACATTCACTTCTCAGCTAGTGAAGGTTGATACACCAAGCGTGTGGCCTTACGTGTCTTTACTTAACTATGATTATACGAAAGCTGTGAGAGGCAAGCTCAGATAGAATGCATTAGTGAGATATTTTTAGTATTAAACCTTGCGCTGCTAGGAGAGAGCATTGATGCTATGTCTGAACACTGCGCGCCCCAGCTGAAAAGACTTCCACTCCCACTTTCCGCATTTAAAGTTGAGTGCGTTAGAAACTGCGTCGCCGTGTGCCTTCGCGTAGGCGGATACACGTTGCGCGTAATATGGTATATTCTAAGACAATCTGTGCTCGGGCGCAGGTTGAATACGTGCGCAGATGCTTGCGAGCCTCTTAGGAGCCAAATGAGAATTTCTGCTTACGAGAATAGAAGAGGATTGTAAACAATACAACGGCTGCCAAAACGCTAAAAAAAATTTCACCGAAAACATGATGAGGCTTTCGTGTTACTGTGGAACGGTCGGTTCCCGAAACGTCTGTGGCGCGAGCGTGACAACGCGAAGGCATCCATTTTAGACACTCCTAATGGGAAACCAATGGACCTTGTCCTCTTCTGTCCTTAGCTATTATTCTCACAACGTGTAGCACGTCTCTCGTGTCTGGTTGGTTGCGGTCCAAAGTTAGCTTAAGACCTGATAGAGATCTTCAAAACAATTGATCGCATTCGAGTCGCTTACGCAGCTTCGAAACTTCTTGAACAACCCGCATGGGTTTGCTTTCAGCTATTGCTTGAATAATACGAGAAGGAATGTGTGTGCTTCGTGGGACCGTGCTCGCAGCGTATCATGCCTTGGCTCACGAGAGCAGTATAGGGTCGACAGAAAAGTGCGTCAAGCGTAGACTGCTCGTCTAGAGTGGCCTGATAGCCTTTCTAGTGCGGTTAAGGCGCCACACCGGAAGGAACTAAGAATTGCAAGCAACTGATGTCCACTGTGTTGTTTGCCTGAGAGAGCCAGATACCAGAAGTCCCATAATCACAAAAATTTGAGTTGTGTTTCACTGGTCGCCTGATGAGAGGACACTCCGAAGGAGGTACAAATTTCATGCATTTTATACCCATTCTTGCCTCCGGGATTGGTTCAGCTGTCAAATTCTTTATGAATTACAAACAATTAGAACGTCAATGGATGATAAGCCCTGAAGGCAGCTAGCACAGCCTAGCTTGCTGCCAGCAAGTGTATTTAATGAAGACATTGCTTTTTTAATAAAGGCACTGACCTAAACTTTAAGTCATTGTATCTGTATCTGTCTCTCACCTGAACCGCGCCATGAGGGAAGAAATAAAGAAGGCACTCCGGAAGAAAGAGGTGATCAAGCGCTGCGCACCCGCTCCTTCTCCCCGGGTGCCATGGTAACGGCGGATGCGCACAACTTGCCTCTCGCGTGTGCCGCGAAATGCTCGACTGGTAGCCTAGTGTAGCTCCCGCTACAGAAACGGGCACGCATCTGTTACATATGAATCCCTCCTTGAAAGGACTATCTAGTCACTTTAGAGCGCAATGTGGTATTCATGGAGTTTAGTGCCTCTCCCAGAGCCATTTGACGTAATCTGGTAGAGTTTGAGAAGCGCGTGTTACTACTGCCAAGTGCATTTGCTCGGAGAAAAGTCACCTGCTTTCTCTACAAAGCGTCTATGGTGCTTTCCGTCATTCTTCACTCGCTTCTTGGCTTGATTGCTCTTTACTCGAGAAATTATGATCTGCGCTGGTATGCGTGCTTGTAGCTTGTGTTGTCTTGCAGGAATCCGGGCGCATGAATGTGCTCTTTGCGGTGTTTTCAATTTTGGTGCAAAATGTATTTACACGCACACCGTGCCAAATAAATGTCAGTTGTTAGTTTAGCGCTGTGTTGTCCGTTTCCTCCTTTCCTCTGCTCTCTTCTTAGGCGTTGGGCCTTGGGCTGTTTCACGTATATCGTGCTCGGATAATTCACGTACCAATGTCTTGCAAAATCACTGCTTTCTGTGCCTGCAAAAAATCTAATAGCGTATAGTGTCTGTTGATCGGCGAGGTGCACAGCGTGCTGTTATTTAGGTATTTGATCTTTTTTGTGAAAGGAGTAATGTATTCCTCAATAAGGTTACAATAAAGTTGACATGAAGACTCTTGATAAGGACTCAAGAAAATGAATGCCCTCCTCTGCTTGACTTCAACTGCAGGCCAGAAAATGTTGCTGATACGTTCTGTTAATCACAGTGATAACCAAGAGCTACAAAGGGAGTTCTTGCACATTATCTTTTTTTTAATGAAAGACGTAAAGCAGTGTTATAAGTATGCAAATAAATATTGTTAAACTCACATTATTTATCGCGTTAGGAAGCCTCACATGGTGAGTAAAGTAAGTTTGAGTATTCCTGGAAGGTCCATTGTTTTTCCTATTGTGAGGCTGCCTCGCCTCGTTGCGCTTAATGCAGAAACGCTCGTTTTATCGTAAATCTCACTTTACGCTACTTCCAAGTAAGCAAAAACCGGCATTGTATGAAAGTTCTGAGCATTTCAAAAAGCTTATCCTAAGTTTTAGCTTGATTTTCATATTTTCTTGTATTTCTCAGTTAGCTGCATTCAACGACATCCTTATCTGAGTTTTCGCAGCAGGCCATTCAGAAACAAACATATGCGCACAAGTCCAGCTCTATTAAACATCACTTTCAATAATGAGGTACCTGTGCGATATTGTAAGGCACTGTTTACATATTGATGGGGATGGCCTGATCTTCCAATGCGCTGAAAAATCTTGAGAGTAGGCAAGTGTCAGAAGATACAACTGTTAGGAATCACGCAGTGACACCTAACAATGGTCGCGGCTGCAAGAAAGTTGAGATGCTGTACCTCTTGTCTACCGTAAGAATTGATATTTTATGGCTGACCACGACGTTTCAGTCTTCACCGCTGCGTTGGCACGTGTTATGAGTGTAGGGAGTTTTCTACGGCAATAAAGTCACCAGTCAAAACCCATAGCATGCTGTGAGAGCGCAAAGGATAAAGACGATACCGCTCTCATCGTTCGACTATAGAGCAGAAGCATCGAAGAAAAGCACGCCTAGCTAGTTCGAGCTAGATTGGCGTACAGCTAGGCAATATATTCCAAATTTTAAAGCCCACCAGACTTTCTACATTCAGCGGGCTGTTACGTCTACCAACTCTGAGCGGAGCTTCCTCTCCGCACTTTTAACGGCTCTCTGTCTCAGCACGTCTATTTATCCTCAAAATATATGGCCCCACTATAGTTTCCTCGGAGCCGCATGGCAGCAGTGAGACAGCGTTGAGGCAACGTAGAGAGCTTGCGTGTGGCAATATTCCAAGACCCTGGCGACATTACGGCTTCCAGAAAGCCGGCCCATCAGATGTATTAGCAGGGTGTGTAGCAATGTCTCGAATTCCTTTCTGGCTATAAAGAGCGCCCTGGAACACGAAATATGCATCAAGTATCGAGTAACATGAAAATGATCTTGCCGGTGAAATCGATTCTCTAATACCTTTTCCTGGTACAACTCTGGTGGCATAGACAGTGACAGTCCTCAATACTTCTCAGACTTTGTTTGTTGACGTTTTCACTGACAAATCATCTTTATTTGCCTTCAGTTTTCTCGTTCACTCTGAAACTAGCTTTTTTTGTAATAATTTGCCTCGGGCTCATATACCTTCGTTTCGTCACATACAGTAGCTGTAATCTATTCTTTTAACTTTTGGCAAGCGATTCACTGCGCTACGTACTCTTCTGCTTAATTCATTTAATTCGTTCATTTTACCGGTAAAGCTGTTACACTCGAAAATCGACAAAATCATGGTGTTTTTTGTAGATTATCGTTTGCTATAGTGCATAAATTTTAGCTTTACGCTATTTTATTGTTAGTTCTATATTTGTTCATTTTTGCTTCATCTGTACCCAACCCTGCAGCTTCACTAAAAAGTGCGCCCTTGGTGAGGCATCAATATGCTCTAGAGAGCTGAAAATGTGGTTAGCACTTTTTATGTTTTTCAGAGGCCGCGTATTGTGCGATGTCAGTGCACATTAAAGAACTCCAGGTGGTCGAAATTTTCCCAGCCCTTCAGTCTGGCCTCCCTCATAGCCTGAGGCTCTTTGGGACGTAAAACCTCCATAAACCATAAATTTTTTTGTTTTGAAATATTTTATTTTTTAATCAAGCAAGACGGACTGTGCAGGTTGATCTAGGATACGCTGAAGCTCCTAAGTCCCCATTTTGATTCTCTCTCCTCCCACTCCTGTGCATTCTCAAGAAGGGCCAATTTGTTTACTCTTTAATCGAAATTATGCTAATGACACCATCATATATTGTTTATCTTCCTGCTACCTGCGCAAAGACTGAAGAGGCATCTACTTGTTTCTTCATTAATCAAAATCGTGACACATTGTAATGTCATCCTTGTGTTACAAGCTAGCTCAGTACTGGTCTAGTATAACTGGAAACGGTCGCGCGATCGCCGAATGTCCAACCATAAGTTAATTCTGATCCTGTCGCCAGGTCTCTCGTCTTACGAGGCCCGCATTTGATTTTGTATCGGTAGTATAATGTGGGTAGAGGCTTTGGCATTACCAGATCATTTACCTTTGGCCCTGCCCTCACTATTCCCAGTGCTGGTAAGGGAAGGAGCGAGAGAACGACCTCAATTACGACGAAGCATTCATCGTCAAAGATATCAACCGAGACTGCCACGGTGCCTTCTTGTGCGCGTCACCCTTACTGAATGTGCATCACGTTTGACATTCCGCTACGCCACCCCTAAATAATACTGGAATCGTCAATGTTTCTTCTACCCAAGCGGGTCACTTTAATAAAAGAGCTGCCAAGGCATCCTGTGGTAGCTCATGGATACGAAAAAGAAAACAAATGAAGAAAGGTAAGCCACATATTCTCCGGAGTGTTCATTTCCCACTCGTCGTCAATGTGTACAGAACTCGAATGCCTGATGAGTCGTGGCCTGACTAACGTGAGAAGAATACGTCGTCCTGCGGATGATGGCGAAGTTACACTCTTTACATGCGCTATTCCTAAAATTCGAACTCATTTATTAACCATTTTTTTTATTTCTAGAACATTTCCTTCATTGCGATCAGTCTTTTCTCCTTCCGCCAGATTCCTACGTTTCCCGAAAAGCCACGTTAGTACGGAAGTATTTTAATCCACCAACATGATCTATAGTTGTTTTAAGATAGTTTTTAAGGCAAAGGCTACGAACAGTCAGCTAACTTTGAACCTGCTCTGACTCGGTTGGGGTACACGGGCGCATGTCATGAATATGTGCTGGGCGTTGAGTGAATGCTAACGTTACCTTCATACCTATTATAGCTACATAGCCACCACTTGCTCTCTTCTTCTGCAGTGCTTGCTTTCGTTTGATTTGGGCGGCGCTCTTATAGATCAAAACAGAAACCTTTCAGTTGAACTGTTTCAGGATTAGGCCATTCACGTTACCTCGCTGTGCTCACGGCTGCTACCCATGAGATTGGTTTTCCTTTTCGGTAGCACGTGATTAGACGGGACCAACACGATTTATGGCGTTAGAAAACAGAAAACGTTCTCTTTCTGGTGCACAATAATAGTCATGGCATCACTTTCCTTACTTGCACACTGGTAGAGCGCTGGATAAGCAGCGGTGAGGCGATAAGAGCATTGCTAAGATAAGTGAGTCAGGACATCAACTGAAAGAAGTGCAAGGCCATCATTTCATTTTGTGGTGCTATTGATTAGAGTTATAAATTGCGTGCGCAGGAAATTTTGCGGCGCGACGATTTAAAAATATTAAAAGAAAGCAGCGCTACATACTGCAGACAAAATGCGAACCCACTACCATCACATGTCGCATGCTGACCTCCTACAATGGAGAGAGGGTGGGTGTTTTTATGGCCTCACGTCGGAACATTTCAGTGGGCAACGCTGGCCCCTATCCAGTGTTCTAATATCTAATGTATTTTGGTGCTTGTCAATTTACCTCGTGAGTGTCCGGCAATGTAAGAATCGATAATAATAGCAGACTGTCAGGAATGTCCACTAATCCATCAAATTTCACGTCGATATTTATTGAATTGGGGGGCGGTAGCAACTGTGCATGAACTTTCTTGGGCTACATAAGTTTTAAAAAAGAGAACTGAGCCCTCACTAACAAGAGTAGCTGTGGCCGAAAATCTAGCACCCGCTGTAACAATGTTCCGGGAATCAATGGTGTTTCACTTTTGCCTGTACCCACGCAAAATAACACTTGGGCTTTTGGGAAGCAAAGTCATTATTATAGTATCCATTGCTACCTTAGGTTTCTTTGCAAAAAACTGAGGTGCATCGACACTGCGGCAGAGTACTGCTTCAGGCGACAGCTAGAAGGTGCATAGCAGCTTCCTTGTGTGGACAAAGTTTTTCCAGCCTTTCTAGTTAGCGTATAACTTATGCTAGCATGCTTTTCTTTTTCTTGGGAGCGATTCCGTCCGCCTGTTGAGCAGCAGTGAAAGCGTGATAGTGGTCGTGTTTATGCTTTGCACAGTGACGCCACACATGCAGTTCGTCCACACACTAAACTCTCCTACTGCGGACGTCTGGACAATTCTTCGCCATTAAAGCAACTTTGAAGAATTCAGGATCAAGATTTTCTCTACATAATTTCGGCATGTAATTTTTCAAACTGTGTGAAATTGCAAACCTATTATATATTGTTTAGCATCAGATACAGTTGTGAGCCAGGGTTCGTCAAATACGGCCAAGCTCTACTTTCTGCACCGCCTGCACAAATTCCCCCGCAGGTGCATTGCGTGGCGACTGTGTGCACCTGGCGTTGATCCCCCACGGGAAATCTGGCAAGCCTGAAGAGCGTCATGCAAATGATGTTTTCCACTGATCGTGTGCACGCAAGAGACTGTGCATTAAAGATTGTTTCGCCTTGCTTCTTGTTATGCGACAAGCTAGGGCGCTTTAAAAACAAAGCAGGGTACTCCACTCTGAATTATAAATTATGTAGCAACTCCCAATCATAACAGCAGTGTTTAAAGTTAGGTTCTATGAAGTTTTAGAACGTGCGTTGGGCTTTACATTAGAATAAACCTTAGCATTGGGTTTTGCGACCAGGCGTATGCACAGAGCTTAAAGGGGAAGTTTTCATTGCCAGATTTATAATTAACAGAATTGAGTAATTAAACGCTTCACTCACCAGAGTTATCATGCGTTTTTATGGCAAACTTACAAGCGATCACAATCAGAATTATCGTAGCTGGACAATGTTCCAAGATATTCGCATCCCCATTTACAAACAAAGCAATGTGATAATGACTCATCCAAGAAAATCACAGACGGTTTGGAGTTCCTCCCCGATGTGACAGAGCTGTTGCCTATGCCGTTTTAAAGAATGAGCTTCACCAAAGTGTAGACCGAACTGTTATCAGCTTCACCTTTTGTTGTGTGTCATTTTCCTTCTAATTTCGACGTCAAAAGCTGCATCACAGAGGTGCCGCTTTTCCGCTCATTTGAACCGCCTTGTCTCATCATATGCAAAACCCCACCACCCTGTTCTCGCATATTTAGCGTTGCAAACCGCTACCCCAGAAGCTACCGGACATTGAATGTTACTCCGTCTGAGTGCACTTACGTTGCTTTTTTTTTCTACGCGTCTTTAATTATGAAGTTACACTTTGCAATTAGTTATAGTTAAGAGGCCGCTTACTCAAAAGCAGTACTTCCTCCCGTCAATACTAGCAATCCATCCGTTAGGTTTTGCTGAAAAACGATTTCGTCGGCTATCTCTTCGTAATATTTTTCAGATTGACCCATTCTGCTGCAACGCCTGTCGATACAGAGTTTTTTGCTGAAGGAAGCTAACCCATCATGTTGTCAGGCATGTTCGATGCAGCATTCTAGTTTTGACTGAACGAGGCTTGCTCATCGCAGCGTTTCATATAAAAATATTTTCAACTCATTATGGAAAGAAGTAAGCGCTATTACCTAAAAAATAAGAAAGAGATTCCGTAGACACTCTACGACTTCTGAATATATCTATCAAGGACCACAGAATCTCTCTAGACCAGTAAGAGGATGAAGACATTATCAACCCGTGGCATCCTGGGATCACATTAAGCCAGGATTCAACGCACTTGTCAAGTTGTGACAGGGCTTCGAGTAGTGACCATGTACTATTTATGAACCAGTTTCGCGGTTTAGGGCGTATTGATAACTTCACACCCATTTTTTTACAGAAGCGTGTCGTTGTGGTATTTTACACACCCCGTAGTATGCCATGCGAAATTTGGCTGTACCAGAAATACTACAACGACCATGCTTTTTAGCTACCTGCTTTGGAGCATTTCTGTTCCCTATAAGCATGCTCTATTAAGACAAAAGCATTTCTTGGCTCATGGGTGGCGTGGACGGAAGTTGTAGGCGGAAGTTGTAGAGGGGTTGTTGACGGAAGTTGTCTGCGCGAACTGTCAATCATAACTTGTGGGGTAAATAAAACAAGAATGTAACTTTTTATTATCAACAGTTCGTAAGCAACGTATATGTCATGAAATAAAGTCATAAATTAAACAATAAAAAGAAGTATAAAACAACCAAAGTTGCAGAAAATAACACAAAATGAAAAATGAAGGGAGGATAAGGACATGGAAAGGATTTCACATTTGCGCTCTTAAGCACACATGAGTGCAATCCTGTAACTTTTTTCTTTACGGCGAAAGGTGCGGTTCTTAGAGAAATATGCGCAGCTTCTATCGATTTTATCTGCGTTCCTTTGCAGATAATTCCGCGAATATTTGCTGTGTTTGTTTGTTCATTCTTCAAAAATTCGCAAACAATATTTACTTCGTGACAATATTTATTAGATAAACCACGATGGTAAAGCTCCTAAGGATCCGGATCTGTTAACATAACGCAAGGTTCCTGCTCGGAGAGCAATTAAAGGTCGAGCTTCGACGGCATGCCTAACAGCTGTCCACTTTGTTGTTCTCTTTCAAACTGACAGGATGCATTCTCAATGAATTACAGTGTGGTGGCTGCCAGAGATCATGAGTGAACGTCAGTTTAAGTGCAATGAGTAAAGTAGTGTTAGGCCAAGAATTTTGTGCACGCTATCGACCTTCTGTTAATCAGGGCAAGCTGCCTTTACTAGAGTCGATGTAATGTTCCCCCCAAAGAAGACGCCAAAAAGCAGTTGATCCATAAAAAACACTGACGTTAAGTTATTGCGTTCACTCTCATTTCCCGTGAATCTTTTGGGCCAGTTTACACCAGCGCAGAAGTGGCGTTCATCCTCGCACACTCCGGTCCCTGTCCTGGAAACCAAGCTTCCCTCTCATCAGATAGTTATAAAAGAGAAGTAACAACTCACTGACATCCACCCACACGCTTCCATGCGGCCATTAAGGGAATATTTAGTTTCTACTGAAACTTCGTAGCAGAAGGAAAATTTGTCCTGGACCGGGGCTCGAACCCGGTACCACCACCTCGCCGGAGCAGTCGATCTACTAAGTGAGCTGACCGGGAAGGCTAGCATATGGTAGGACGAGAGCATTGGTGTAGACTGGCACCGACGCTTCGACGACTTTGAAGTGGACCGCGTGAACTTAGATTCAACGCAAGCACGTAACGTTTGCGTTTATTAAACTGGTATGTTTTCATCCTGGTATGGTTTTATCACTGATAAGATACCTCGGAAGAACAGATAGAAAAGCAAGTATATTGTGTACATCATTGACATGTATGCTATGATGACCGGGCACCCAGCGCACTTCTATGTTCTGCTTCAATATGTTTGGCAAAAAGCATTTCAGGAGCGAATTACTAGGTTCTTGTGACATCTTTCATACCATATAGCCCATACAGCAACTATGAAGCTTGAGCAGGTAACGTGCTTAACATTTGTTTTTTTGAAATTGAGCCTTACGGCCAAAAGGGTACCATAATGTTCGGGCAGCTGCGTCATTTTTTTATTTAGACAATTGTGGACCAAGAGCCGCCCACAAGACTTTCAGGAGTTCCTGTAAAATTCAGTGCTCTGGTAGTTTGCATACAAATAATGGAGTACTGTTTTATATTTTGCTCCAATCGACAACCGTCTGTGCTCACCTCTACTAAGGATATGTCACAGTGAACATAATCGAGTTCTAATAGAGCAACTATATGTTTAAAGGAGCTCATTATAAAATTGTAAACTAGTGGGCTCTAGGTTACCGACAAGCTTGACGACTCTGATCGGGAATGGTAGTGTTAAGGGTGGTAATATTGAGAACAGTTGTCTATGACTCGTGTAGCGCAAATGCTGATTTCATGGACTGTCCACTTCGGATAATAGGTTTATGGCGTATTTAACAGTTATAAACATGTGTCTTTTCTCGGGTGGTCACTAGGCCACCTCAAAAATAGAGGTTCTCAATGGGGCTAGCTCGATAACCACTTGTGGCTAGACGGAATCTGTCTTGGAACGCAGGGTAAAGCATATTTAAGGCAGAACAACTCTGACTCATGGGGAACAGACCTTATGTGAATACGCGATAGAGCGAAGCTATTAAGATTACTCAACTGGTAAATATCGGTCAATTCCCTATGACTGGTGCGACAGGATTTTCAGCAGGTTGAGTACATTGCCTTAATTTAGCCGTAATTGCTTGGTGTAGGCGCCCAGTTTTTCATAAACTACAACGCCAAGAAATATGCGGTCTTCTCTTACTGTGAAGCTGCGACGATTGAATGTTATGTTGACAACAAGTACAATGCCGCGCTGTGTTGAAAAGAGTACACATTTTTTATCTTCGACTCTAAATATTACCCATTTTAGTTATCGCAGCTGGAGAACCCGTTGACCCCTTCATATATGCTCTTCGATGTTTCAAAAAGTGCAGCCCTTGATCAACAAGAAGGCGATAAGGAACAGATCTCGACAGTACAATCTTTAAGGATTTTATTTTAACGGTGGGAAGTGTGCAAGTGAGAACGTCACATTTGAAATCCACCTCCCCCTGCATGAACCAAGCTGCGCTGCGGAAATATTTCTTGACGCAACCTTGAAAGTGCAGTCCAAGAGATGTGTTGAAATATTAATCACCACATTTCACGAGTCTCCGGTGACTACAGATGACGGGTGCAAAAATTTGCTGACGTGCTTGCTAGCTCATGAATTCATACAAAACATTTAACAGTCCAGTCAAGTATATCGTGCAGAAGACATTAATACTGTTAAGTGGTTGCAAGTCGATGAAATCGGAACGGCATGACAGATGGTGATGGCATGATTTAATGATGGAAGCCCTGGCACGAGTACTCCCGACCACGTCACTGCACAGATCGTCCTCTTCTAGTCCGTGACACGACCCGGAGCCAACCAGCGATTGTCCTGATCGCGCGAAGTAGAAGAATAAAAGTGACGATGAAACTCAGGAGGTGACGAGAAGACGACGAACTGTGTACTGACGCGGACGGGAGCGCTTGCGCCAGGCCGTCCGCCATAAAATCATGCCATCACGAGCTTTCATGCCGCTATGATTTCATCGGCTTGCCGCCACGTAAAATTATGTAAAAGAGGACGGCGTTTGCTCGTGCACAGTATTTGTCTGCATGTTTCTTTGGGCTGAGCAAGTTCCTACCCTATCGAATGTTATTCTTTGCAGTATAATGTTGTACCGCAACTCTTGCGTCCACGACTTAGGTTGGATAAAAAAAAGCAGCAGTTCTCCAGTTTTATCGTGAGTAGCTCAACGCTTGTCATCGCATGCTGATAACAGACCAACACCTGTTACCCATCTTCACAGAGCCCTCAACGACCCAAGAGGCCGCTTCATCTAACTACGCGATATTGCTTAACCAAACACAGAGCACACCCATGTCCGCTGTCTGGAGGAGAACGACGCCTCAAAAGATTTTAAGGGCACGTAGCAAGCAATTTTACAAGCCACCGAAGCCCTCTTCACCGAACTCAGGCGCTTCACGCCTGAATACCCTCGTGATAAGCGCTATATATTTTTCGTGAAATGCGTTACCCACGGCTCAGTACTGCAGCACGGCCCGTGACCGGTCGATACAACGCGCAAGCGTAGTGGTTGTACCAAGACCGACAGCTGTAGGACTTGCGTGTGAACAGGCATGAAAGCCAGTTAGGCGCTCGGTTGGGCTTTAACCGGAAAGTCTCGAGCATCGTATCCGTGGTGGTGTTTCCATCTCTTTTCAGGAATCCGCCAGAGACGTCGCCACTGGCGCTGTCAGAAAGGGCCCCTTGTCTGGTGCAGC